>PVLA01007930.1:0-96760 GCA_004027455.1 Hydrochoerus hydrochaeris | reverse complement strand
CTCTCTCTCTCTCTCTCTCTCTCTCTCTCTCTCTCTCTCTCTCTCTCTCTCTCTCTCTCTCTCTCTCTCTCTCTCTCTCTCTCTCTCTCTCTCTCTCTCCCTCTAGTTCTTTTATTCTGCTTTCTCTTTCTCTCCCCTTTGTGAATGGGCCGCGGTGTCTTTGTTCTAGAGAGAAGCGCTTGTGTCGCTGACTTTTGTGAACCAGAGAAGGATCTTGTAAAACCTCCTTTTCTCCTTCGTAGCCCCCACTCCCACCCCTCCTTCCCTGCCCCTTTGATTAGATGTTCGCTTGTCGTCCAAAAAAAAAAATGTAATTTCGTTGGTCTGGCGGCCACTTTCTTTGAACATTAGCTCGCTTTCAGCTCCAACTTCAATTAGAAGGAGTTGATTTTGAGAGATCAACAAAAGAACCGACCAAAGCCTTATTAAAGGTCCTAAGAAGATCTCCCCGGTCCTTTGAGAAGCAGTTAAGGAAACAGTGTGCCCTCCATCATATTCTGTTACCGTATTTTATTCGGACTCCAAAGGAAAGTGTCGCTTGGGGGAAGGGGAAGCACTTTGATGAGTGGCGGCCGCAGCCCCCATTCACTCAGCGGGCTCCCCTTTCCTTCTCCTCACCCAGCGCCCGGTCAGTTCGCGGTGCCCGACCCCGGCCCGGGCAACGCGAGCGCTCCCCACCGCGTCGCGCCCGGCGACTCCTCGACTCGCCCTCAGTCCTGTGCAAACTTTTCACTCCGCACGTTGGGGTGGGGGTGGGGGTAGATTAAGAGGAAGGGGTAGGAATTCCTCGAAAGGGAGTAAAGTCGTGCCTAATATTCGTGAAGAGGTGCCGTTTAAAAGAATTGCCTTGCTCAGGGTTGGGCCGAAAACACTTTTCTTACGCTTGGAAAAGTCCGCACAGGTAAACGTACTTGGCAAGTTTCTTCGACTGGGTAATGGGCTTCGCCAATACGAACAATACGGGGAAAGAGCCTTGAGGAGGCTCCGGCCTCAGTAAGTGGGAAAGAAATTGAGGGGTAGGGGTCTGTGACCACATTTTCCACCACACTGATCCGGGTAGCTGGGGACGTGGAAGGAGAGACAGAAGAGTGTAAAGAAGAGTTTCCTACCAACATCTTAACGACTGTGAAGTACGGTGTATGTGTGAGGGGGAAAGAGACGCTGGGGTCCAGCGGTTCAGCAGAAGCGTTTAAAACCTGCAGACACCTTAAGGGGAACCGAGAACCCCTGGAGACGCTGAGGAGCGGATGAGTGGCGGCGCATTGCCTGTGGGTGCTTTTCCCAGGCGCGGGAGTCCCGGGGCGCCGAGGAGGAAGCTGCTCCCGCGCTCAGCACAGTAGCCTGCACTGGCAGGAGTCGCCTGTGGCGTCGGTCTGCAGGTGGGGTGCAGAAGAAGGAGCCGAAGGGGCCCTAGGTGTCGCAAGAGGGGCCGGGGCCGCCTCACCTCTAGCCCGCCGCCCCCAAGTCCTCGCGCCCACATTCTGGCCTCAGAGCCGGTGGCGCGCGGGAGAGAAGGAACCGGTTATCCAGGACTTCGCCTCCTCTCTGCCACTCCCTCGGAAGCGCAGAGAGGGCGAGAGAAGGGCGGAGGCCCCCACGCAGGCCTCGAGACCCACGGCCTTCTCCGCGGCGGGGACTCAGGCGCTCCGTTTGCCCTCCTCCTCTCGCCCAGCTCTCCGCGGAATTTGCCAGCGGAGCCCCAGAGTTAGCGCGCGACCCGAGCGGGGTGGGCGGGCGACGAGGGCGGGGTATGGGGGCGGGGAGGGCGGGGGTGCGCGGAGGTAACCCCCGGCTCGCGCAGCCATTGCCCGGCTCCCTGTCACTCAGCCGGTGCAGGGCTCAGGATTGGCGGCCTAGCCCCGTTACGCACTCGCCTCGCGTTCACATACCCGGGGAGGGCAGTAGAAAGGTGATCAATCTTCATCAGGCTACATTTCCAATCACCTAAACAACCGAGCAAGACAAGCCACTCCGACAAGGTAAATCGCTTGATTTATTTAGTTTGCAAAGTGACTCTGCAGGACTTCCCAGTCCCCACCGCCTCCACGTTGCACCAGGAGTGCAGCGGCAACCGCGAGCCACCTCCCAACTCTGCCCCTCAAACCCTCCTCCCTCTCGGTGGCCCCTCGGCGCGGTCCCGGGCGAGGCAATGTCCTAGGAGCGTGTGGAGCTTTGCAAACAAAGTGTCTGTGCAATAAAGTGAAACCTGAAGGGACACGCACAAAGCTACTGGAAAAGAGAAAGATGGGAGGAAGGAAGTCGGGGAAAGAAAGAAACCCAGGGGTTCTAGATCAGCCGCCTGGGTAATTCCTGTTGCCGCTCTGTTTTCCAGGTTGGCTGCCCGGCTGGTCTCTGTGAGGGCGCGAGGTAGATGGTGAACGGCCCCGACAGCTGAGGGCAGGTAAGGAGAAAGCCTCTGGGGCCTCCCGCGACTCCGGAGCGTTTTGGTTACTCTTGCCTCCTACTCAAACCGATTCCGGCTTCGACGGACCCGGGCAGGTGGGCGGGGCTGGGGGGAGAGGCCTGGCTCCCCTTCTGGTGAGCGGAGGCCCCCAGACCGCTGCAGCAGCCCGGCGCCCCCTCCCCCGCCTCCTCCGAAGTAACCGAGCTGAAGTGCTAAGTTTGGAGAAAGTCTTTGGAAACTCGCGCTGCAACCTTGCAGAACCACAGCGGTTTCAGTCCCATATTCCTTCGACCGAAGTGCAAGCCCCAATTGTTCATCTTTCCCTCCCTTTCCCTCCCTTTCCTTGGAAGCTGGGATCCCTTGTCGCTGGCCGTGGGCGTTAGAGGAGGAGAGTGGGATGGAGGTTGGGAGGGGGAGCTGCTTTAGCTCCGACTCGCTTCCCTGAATTTCCTAATCCTGGTTCCTGGCCTGCTTTACAGAATTCCCGGAAAGCGAAGTGTATCGATAAGGCCCATAGGGTCTCCTGTATCACTACCCAACTCCCTTTCTTGACCCCTGAGAGTAGTGGCCCTGGTTCTGAGCGGCGGTGGAAACGGTGTTTCGACCTTCCAGCTCGAGTCTGCGTGCGCTTTGCCTTTGAGGCCTAGTTCGCTCTTCTCCATTGGGTCCTGGGGCCGCGGGTTCAGCTAATAGGATAGTACGAAGCACACAAACCTACCGTACTAAGGCTTCCCAAATCCCCGAGACCCTTTAAGGCGCAGGGCTGGTCGCTCTTCTTCCCTTGATGGAGCCGGTTGTGCAGAAAACCGATTGGATAGAGGAAAGGCCTTCCTTTTGCGAGCAGAGAAGGGCAGGTGTCAGACCCTCAGGCACTTCAGAACTCGAGCGGTGTCTTGGAACTACCACTTGTACTACTTTTCTTTGGTTTTCGTTGGCCACCTTTGGGGTCTGGGCCTTGACTGCGGTAAGGTGCAGTGGGATCCTGGATAAGCGATGTCTCCGTGGCTGGGCACCGAAAGGTCATCCGGGATAGTGATATAGACTCTGGGGCAGGGCAGCGGCCATGGAGATCTTTGAAGGAACCACCTCTGCCAAGTGGACAATGCTTCCCCAGAGTTCAAGGTGCAGCCACCCCTCCTCATTGCCTCATTCTGTAATATCTACCTGCTGTGTCCCATTTTTAAAAACATTTGAAACAAAACTGTATAGCACTCTTGACCTCTGCAGCCTGAGGTCTGGGCACCAACTGAACACTTGCTTGGGCAATATAAAGCCACTGGACTTAAATTTTTGCCTGCATTTAGATTTTTGAATATTCCGTGGTTCAAGCTCTGACCTCCCCAACCTGGCCATGCTTTTAAATAATCTCCTCATTCCTGACAAATGTCTTTGGCCCATGCTAGCACCCCAAAGAGGCAGTGACTATCTGAAAATTTTACATTTAAGATAAGCTGTGGTCTCTCAGCAAGGATCTTGTGGAGCTGAGTTGACTGCCCTGTGCAGTTGTGTAAACTGCACCTTCTACCCATCCAGGGGCTCCTTGCCTGGGACAAAACCTAGAAGCTGAAATGGTACTGAGTGATGTTCTCCATGTGTATCTCCTGTCTCCATAGGCCAGGCCCCCAGAAGCAACAGCTTGAAGGACTCTGCGGTGGGAGCCCTGTACTGCTCCTGGCCCCAGGCCCCCTGGATCCATCGGGGCGCCTCCACCTGGCTGTTAGCATGATGTCTTACCTCAAACAACCCCCATATGGCATGAATGGTCTGGGCCTGGCTGGGCCTGCCATGGACCTCCTGCACCCCTCCGTGGGCTATCCTGGTGAGCACTGGCCCTTCCAACCCTGCCCCAGACCCTGTGAACATTGGGTATCCCTGGTCTCTGAAATTTGAACCCACTTGATGATCAAACAGGTGTAAATTTGGATGCCTACAGTGTAGGGCCTGCTGCAGGGACATGGGGTACAGTCGCAGGTCTGTGATGTGGTCAGGGCTTTTGAAAACTGCAATATCTGTTCACATTGGCAACATGTCTCCTGTTCCATCTCCTTTATAAAGCCATTTAAACATGACTTCATTTCCCAAAGGTGACCATTGATTTTATGAATCTAGTCTCCCTACCCCAACAATGAATAAAGAATCTGTACACTCACTAGGCCCTGACATAAGACAGCCAGACTTCCCTTATTCCAAGTGGCTGGTTATACCCAGAAGGTGGATTCTTCCTCCTATTTCTGTAATCCTCTATACTGGTGACCTAAACCAACTTTTGAATTGGTGTAGTGGACACCTTCAGCTGAACTCTGGGTTTTTCTATCTCCTTCTCTTTTATCCCTATTTATTTCCTGAGAAAGTGTTTTGTAGATGATGTTTCTGTGGACCTCCTCCTTGCTCTTTATCTCCAAGCCAGGAGTGTGTATGGGTGTTGGTAAATGTGGGAGAAAGAAAATTGTGTTGTTTCTTTTGCTTTTTCATCTCTGGCTGGAAAGAGGGTAGCTCTGGTATCTTGGAGACACTGGCCCTAAGTGGAATACAGGCACCTTTTCCCACCTGTGGCCAATCGGGCTCGGTTCCCAGGGGAATTCCTTTTGCTCAGAACTTGGTTTTTTCTTGACTGGGCCGGGTTCTGCCACTGCTGGGGGAACCTGTCGGAGGCCTGTAATACCAGCTGGCTTGCCCACTGCTGACCGGAAGCGTCCCCCACATGTCCCTGCAGCCACTCCGCGGAAGCAGAGGAGAGAGCGTACCACTTTCACTCGCTCACAGTTGGACGTGCTCGAGGCGCTTTTCGCCAAGACTCGCTACCCTGACATCTTCATGCGCGAGGAGGTGGCGCTGAAAATCAACCTGCCTGAGTCCAGAGTCCAGGTAACCGCTCCAGGGGTTCTAGGGTCAGGGTAGGCATGGTGGGGTCAGTCAGGCAGGTCTGGGAAAGGTGTTGTGGCGTGAGTGCGGGCTTACTGGGCAGCCCCTCTCGGACTCCCCCTAGTGCTGGGCGTCAGCCAAGAAAACGGCGAAGTTAAAAGGAAATGATTTAGAGCCTTGGATGGCGGCCCTTGCTTCCCGGGGGCCTTTGGTAGCGAAACTGTTTTTTAAGATTTTGGGAGGAGAGTTAGGCTACCATACATAAAGTGCCCCGAGGATTCAAAACTTGTCCTTGCTTTTTCGGCCATCCAAAAGCTTGGCAGGTTTTCTCTTGGATGCCTGAATTCTGCCTGCGCCTTGCCTTATGTTCTGGGAATCTTGGAAGGGCACAAGTGGAAATTGGCCGGAGCCCGATTCTCTGTTTTGGAGGACGCTGTATGGGAGGAGTCGGTTTGATTAGACTTTTGTGTCAGGAGTGGACGCCGAGTGCAAAACTCGCCGAGTGCAAAACTCAGCTGCCGGTCTTGCTATTTATGTTTTTAAGATGAAATAGCTCTGAAAACACTGTTTGGACTCTCACTCAGAACTCTCCTCAAAGGTCTTTTGTCTTGCCTTCTTTCCCCGAAGGCTGGAGGAAAGATCAAGAATCCAATGCCATGTGCCCGGCCCTCCAAGAGGAGTGGGAACTTTATAACTGACCATTCCATTTGGTTCCCTGCCTGGAGCCAAAAAACGTAACGAAAACTCATCCAGGCTTCCTTGCCGAGAAGCCCGGAGTACCTGAGAGCTGCCTCTGTTCAGCCTCGCCCGTAATTCATGCTGGCACCCAAATGTTCTTGCCTGTCCAGTGTGGACCTTCAGGAGACGGCTCGGTGGAACTGCCTGGGCCCCCAGACTCACACTTGGTGGCTGCCCCGCATTTTGCTGCTATGTCTTCGCAGCTTCCCGAACTCTGTTCATACAAAACAGGCCCTCCAAACAGGCCCAGGACTATAGGGAAACAGTTTAGAGACGGCTGAACTGGCTGGACAGATGCAAACGTTCCGCCCTCCGGCAGTTGCGCTAGGGGTGGGGAGGTGCGCATCCCTGCTTGGGAGCCAGCTGAGGAGGGGCTTTGCGCAGACAGATGGGGGAGGGTGTAGGAGCTGGGAAAGCACTATGGGGGAGGGGAAGCGTCTGGCAGGCCTGTGACGGGGAGGGGCGGAGGCTTGGTTGGCGAGGGACGCGAGAGCCTGGGCGGGGTGGTGGGTCCGAGAGGCGGAGGTGCAGTGACTCCGCTCTCAACGCTGACCTGCTCTCCCTTGCCCGGCCGCTGCAGGTCTGGTTCAAGAACCGCCGCGCCAAGTGCCGGCAGCAGCAGCAGAGCGGGAGCGGAACTAAGAGCCGTCCCGTCAAGAAGAAGTCGTCTCCAGTGCGGGAGAGCTCCGGCTCCGAGAGCAGCGGCCAGTTCACGCCGCCCGCTGTATCCAGCTCTGCCTCATCTTCTAGCTCAGCGTCCAGCGCTTCAGCCATCCCGGCGGCCGCTGCGAGCCTAGGCGGGAACCCGGCGGTGGCTGCCGCGCCATCGCTGAGTACGCCCGCAGCCTCGTCCATCTGGAGCCCGGCTTCTATCTCGCCCGGCTCAGCGCCGGCGTCTGTGTCTGTGCCTGAGCCTCTGGCTGCACCGAGCAACGCCTCTTGTATGCAGCGCTCGGTAGCCGCAGGGGCCGCCACAGCAGCAGCCTCCTATCCCATGTCCTACGGCCAGGGTGGCAGCTATGGGCAGGGCTACCCTGCGCCTTCCTCTTCCTACTTTGGTGGTGTGGACTGCAGCTCATACCTAGCGCCCATGCACTCGCATCACCACCCGCACCAGCTCAGCCCCATGGCACCCTCCTCCATGGCAGGCCACCATCATCACCACCCGCATGCACATCATCCCTTGAGCCAATCCTCAGGGCACCACCACCATCATCACCACCACCACCATCACCAAGGCTACGGGGGCTCAGGGCTTGCCTTCAACTCTGCTGACTGCTTGGATTACAAGGAGCCTGGCGCTGCTGCTGCCTCTTCGGCCTGGAAACTCAACTTCAATTCGCCCGACTGTCTGGACTACAAGGACCAAGCCTCTTGGCGGTTCCAAGTCTTGTGAACCCAGGAGAGAGGGAAAGAAAAAAAAAAACACAACTACCTGCGTCCTCGGTGATCCCTATCCTGTTGTTGCTGCTGCACCGCCCGCCTTTGCCTCAGCTTTTCCAAAAACTGAGTTTTCACACCCCCAAAAGTTGCCCATTGCCTGCACTGCCACTCCTCCCCACTTTGTGCCACTTGTATGGGGGACGAGTAATCCCACCTACCCGGTGAACCGGGAACCGGTGCTTCGGCTTCATCCACAGGTTCTCTTCGGGATAGCTGTGTGCTCTCCCTCTCAACCCCCACCAAACTTAAATTACTCCCTCATCTTTCTGGACAGCTATTATGCACTCGCAGCCTTTGGAGGCTTTTCGCTCTGATCCACTGTTTGAGCCCAACACTATTATTTATTCTTTCTGGACACTGGAGTCACTAACTGGCGTGTATCTGCCCATTGGAGTGCGCCCGCACACTACTCCAAATCAAAATAACCACTTAAGTGTTTCTCCGGCGGCGCAGACTGTCGCCCCTCCGGCTGCCCTCTATTTGGCTGCCCTGGCCTGCAAGCCAGAGCTTCCCTGGTTTTTCCTCCTTCCCAGCGGGGTGTGTGGGGCCAGGCCTAAAGAGCGCTCCTGCAGCCTTGAGCACAGAGCCACGTCCCCGCCTTGTGCTGGACTAGTTGAAGCTTCCGCCTCGGTGGGAATGCTGTACATAGTCGGGTCCGTTCCAGGGACCCCTTAAACTTTTTAGTTGCTGTTGGTTGAACTGAGCAAATCTTGTTTAGGCGCCCAGGAAACAGACTTTAAGATATATACAGCACATATACATATATATATATACACACATATATATAAAAACAAAAGCAAAACATATTTTCCCTCTGTCCCCCTTCCTGTCTTCCTCAGATGATGGCGTTTTTGTTTTCCAGTTGTTGCAAAGCAGTCCTTCTCTCTTCCCATCTCTTAGAGAACGGCTTGGTTACAGGAAGCTGGGCGCGGAGGACCCGGGCGTGTGGAAGAAACAGCCAGGTCAGGGTACAGGGTTGGGGGTCACAGGACTGAACCCTTTGCCTGGTCTAAGCACAGGGTCGCAGTTCCAATTTAGAAACCAAAAAAACAAAACAAAACAAAACAAAAAAACAACAAAACAAAAAAACAGCAAAAACAAAAAAACCCAACCCACCCTCCCCAAAAAACCTCACAAAAGAAAACAAGCAAAAAGGTTAAAAAATTATGGCATTATGGAAAAACAACCTCAGACCCCAAATCTCAGTTCCAATTGCTCTGTTTTACACATTTCTGTTTTGTCTAGTGAGCTTCTAGTGCACCTTCATTCTCCAAAATCTGGAAAGAGCCTGCGAGCCTATGTATCAATTTCGGTTTTGGCCGCTTTGTCCAGTAGGTGGGAAATTTGTAAATTTGATTTGTCCGATGTGAAGATCACAAATTACTTGTTGAAATGTAAGGCCGACCCCCCTCCTCTTTATCTACATTATTTCCCAAAATAAATGCAAATTAATGAAAGGTTTGCCAGTGTTGCATTTGATTCCAGCCTTAGGTCCCAGTGTTAGGGCGCTAAAAGCGAGGAAAAATGCGTTAATCATTTGCGTGTTCATGACCTGAGTGAAGCTGGAAGCAAAGAATGGGATGGGAAGACGTGGCAAAAGGAACCCCCCGGAAACGTTCTTTTAGGAAGTATCTACCTCCCACCCCCAGCCCACACCCTGCGTTGGCCTGACCTCTCCCACCCTCTGCATTTTGACCCTGCATTCCCCCTCCCTATCCAGGACAGAGACAGGTGTCAGGACTCAATTCCCGGAGCAATTCCTTTCTCTTCAGAGGCAGGATCCTGGCACTGATTTCTTCACCCTAATTGCCAGCACCAGAAAGAAGAGGGGGAGGAGGAAGAGGGCGGGAGGCGGGAAAGGGTAGCTCGGTAATGCTCTCAGTGCTGAGCGAGGAGGGGGGAGGCCGGGGGAAGGGGCGATCTGTGTCCTGAATACTGGCAGCAGACGACCTTTCTTGCTGAGCGGTCCTGGGAGGCTTTACCGTGACTGGGGAATTCTAGTCATTCCTACCACGTGCTAAAATGTCCTTCTAAAGCCTCTGTCCGCGCCAAAAATAGTCAAATTATCTTTGTTCATATTGTAAAGTTCCCTTTAAACATACAAACATTAACCCTGGAAAAGTCGACAAGGAAAAAAGACCTCCCCCCCACCCCCGCTTACAGCTGGTGGTCGTCAGGGACAGTTTCGCTTCCTTCTTTTAGGAAGACACAGGTGGTGATGTGGTGCCCCCCACACACACACCCAGCGCCTGGAACTGTCTAGACTGTTTGGCCTGATGGCTTCTAGGTCTGAGGTTGAGAAGCTGCTCAGCTTGTCCACAGGCGGGAAGAAAATAAGGAAACAACGAAAAGTTTCCTGCGAAGTGACCAACACCTGCTATTCTTTTTACTCCGCGTGAGACTTGAGAATCCGGAGCGAGGCCGGTTCCGAGAACGATCCTTCCCCAGGGTCTCTCGCCCGGCGAGGTCGCAGGGTTGCAGCCCTGGGTGTAAAAAAGCCTTGTCGGTGGCGTCCTCCCCGCAGCTTCCCCAGCCGGGCTCTGACCCTTCTTTGCTCCCTTCACCAAACCAGTCCTCCCCGACTACACTAGGGCCCGCGGGAGGACGCAGCCCCCACCCCGCCAAGCGTGGCCCCGGGCACCGCCCTCGCACGGGGCTGCAAGTGGGGTGGCCCCACCCGCGCAGCGCCCCCGAGGCACCGCCTCCAGCGAGACGCGCTGCAGAGCGGGACCTGCGGGGGAAGCGTTCCCTCGGAGCTGGGCCCGCACGTGCCGGGGAGACTAGGCCGGTGGCCCGGGCCAGGCGCTTTTCAACAACCGGCGCCCTAGCCTGGCACCCGGGCTGTTGATCTCCTGGGCTCCCCCCTCGGCGGCCCGGCCTCGCCCTCCTGACGCTGCTGAGGCCCACCCAGGGGCTGCGATGGTCCGGCCCCCAGCTCCCTGAGTTGCGTGCTGTGGAACCTCTTGACTTCTAGGTGGGACGAAAGCAAGAGACCGCGACTTGGCACTGACTCGGACCACAGCGAGGGCTCCGGAGCAAGGTACCCAAACCCCTTGGACTTCGGTTGTTATTGCGCCCCCAGTTAACCTGGGACATTGCGGAACTTCATACCGCCTACCGAGGCTGAGTGAGAAGATCAAATGCAAACCCCTGGTCAGGCGGCTCGCTGGTTTCTAGAAGCTTCTAGAAGCTTTGGCGCTTGCCTGATCCTGAGGCGCGAGTGGGGGGACCCAGCGGTCAGGCGCGCGGAGGCCTGGTTAGAGTTCCCGCCCGGGGCTCGGCTCGAGGCTTCGAGGGGAGGCACGTGCTTCTCCGAAGGCCTCCCGGGAAGACACGGCCTGAGTGAGGCGCCACCTCTGGTTGCCGAGCGTGGGGAGTGTGTGTGTGTGCATGTGCGGTGGGGCTGAGTTCCGCGCTGGCCGGGAGTCCCCAGGCGGCTGCAGTGGCAGCGGTGGCAGGTCCTGCCCGGCCGCCAGGCCACCTGTTAACGGGCAGGTCCTTTGAGAACAGTCCTTTGGATCCCTTGGCTCGCACATCTCTTCAAAGTGAGTTTGCTCTGTTTGTATTTTGGTGTTTGTGGAATGATGCGAACAACTAGAATTAAAAGAATTTAAGACATTTAGCAACCTAGGATTTAAGGACTTTGGGACATTTAGCAACCTCAGAAAACGTAGCTAAACGCTAAACGCTAAAACGTCTTTTTTTGAGGGCTCAACGAAATCTTTACTTTTTTTCTTCATACCTTGGGATCTCTGTTCACACTGTATGGGCAAAAAAAGTCTACCCTTAAATGAACGTATATCAGATGCTTTGGAGGTAAAGATTGGATCATAGTTGTGATTTTAAAGACTTTTTTAATCTTAAAAAGTACCTTCAAGGCACTGTATTGATTTTTTGGAAGCTTTAAACAAGATTCGGTAACCACGTTAGTTGAAAAGCTCTTCTGTAAGTTTTACAGGGAGCTGTTGAAGTTGTATAGAACAGCGTTTACAATTGTGAATTTTTTTCTTTGGGGAAAAGAAGTCCATACAGAAATAATGTTTTAACCGTAAGGGGGAAGGAAATCCGAGGGGAAAAACAGATAGAAACTTAGGACACTTGAGTGTCAGCAAGTTCACGCCTGTTATATTTCAAACAAAAAACAAAACAAAACAAAACTGCTATCTTGTGTGGAATTAAAATTACTGGTTTTATTCATGTAAAATGAATTTGAGCAAAATTCCTTAACTTCTACAGCTAAATTGCTATTTTTTTCCAGTTGTGAAAGTAAAGGATAAACTCACCACTCTGTCAGAATTAATTATACGCTAATAATGTCAGTAGTGCCTGATGACAAGTGCTAAGGTTGTCTTTAGAAGTACTGTATAGAATATAATGCATTTGATATATAAATGTCGTTAATATATACGTTATTGGTAAAGAAAATCTGGATCATTACTATTCAAGACCAGAAAATCACTTGGCTTCTGATGCAGAATTAATTTAAGAACAGCAACAAGATATCTTTATAAAATTCCCTAATTAAAAACAGAACAAGTTCTCAAAGAGTTACTCTATATTTTCCACACTTTCTCTCCCTTTCCCAATACATTTTAATGTGTAAAATGAAAAAAAAAACCCAAGTTTTGTAGTAATTAAAAACCAGCAACTTAAAAATCAATACTAAATGATAGCAATGCATTGCTTATTTGATGACAAGAAAATATCTTGAATATACAGTATTAATCTGTTTAAGTAAATGTTGGGTGTCTGAACTGTACTTTTCTAAAACTTGAAGCTTTTGGGAGCTGTTCAGTAGATGGTTCCTGAGGAAGCAGTTATGTCTCTTAATCATCATGTTATCTGAAAAAAAAAATACATTTGAGGTGAGGGGGAAAAAAAAATCTCATTTTGATTAACTTTTTAAAATCATGTTTAAAAACCTCAGTTGGAGTTTACTTAAACACACTAAGTGCAGCCCTTCAAAAGTTTTAAGAGGCCAAAAATATTTGCTGAAAATTCTTCAGTAATTTAGATGAAATGGAATTTATACAGTATAGCTAAAGTTGAAAGTGCTTTTAAATATAGCCATTTTCCACCCTGAGGAAAAAAATAAAGAGGTATATGGTATACTTGAAATTAAATTGCACATTACTTCCATATATGTGTGTGTGTGTGTGTGTGTGTGTGTGCATTTTTGTTTCTAGGGCTATTACTTGAAAGGCAAGGATATGCTTAAAATATTTTGGAGTTTCTTCTAATCAAAAAGGACTTAGGCTTTATTTAATCAATGACAATCCATTGAAATTTAAACATTGAGAATCCATTGTATTTTAAAAATTGTAGCTCTTTTACCCCCTTGGGGTCCTTTGCTTGGTGGCTAATATAATCAAAGGGACAAAACTACATTCTATTTTAAAGGTTACAAATACTTTTCTAAAAAGGTTAATCTTTATGAACAGCTTATGAAAAAAAACTATTGTAGAAAATTTTAGAAATTCTTTTAAAGTGAATTGTAAAATTAGGATTTAAGGAACTTGAGTCCAATTTTTGAGGGGGATTGGAGTATAAATAAATCATAACTAATTTTGACACATGGGATAAAAGCTAAAATGTAAGAGTAAACGGTCTCTGATTCAACAGCTTGGTGTCTAAAGAGCTTATAAAATATTTTTAGTACACAAATATTCTTATGTATGTTCAAAGCTTTAAATGCTTCTAAGATATACCATCATCTGTCACAGCTATTTCCATATAGAAATCATATTTCTCTTTAAACTTTATTTTAAAATTTTTACTGTGAAATATACATATGAAAGAAATTATAAAACAGATTTTTACACTTTAAAGAATAGTAAAATATACATGGTATGACAAGTTTTTAACAAATACTTTGAAAAGTAGTTACAGTGTCAGTGTTTACATTTGATGGTACATGAAATATATCTATGTTTAGGTATTTTGTTAAATCTTTAGAGTTGTCACTATTTCTGTATAGGGACACCTTTTTAAGGATGGAAAATATGTAAAACATGGGATATAAAATTTACATAGGCCTTTGTAAACTAATAGAGTTTCTTTCTTGGTGAAAAAATGTGCTTTATATCTGTTTATATTTTAATGAAAGAGGACCAAAAGAAACTATCTTGTTCTCCAAGGATTTATATTTGATGTCTTTCAAAGCTACAACTTCAAATATTAATTTTGTCTATAATTCTCAAATCCTTATTTCTACCTGAGACCTTTTGTTTGGACTTCACATACCTGTACATACCCTGAAAAGAACCCATTGCATTTAGCCCTCAGGAAGTTAATGACATGATGTCTGGGACTTGCTTCAAAATAATTGAGGAAAAGAGGGAGTAGCAAGATTAGCTGATAGTTGTTAAAGCTGAGGAAGTACACATATGACTCTTAATATGTTTTTGTATACTTAAGTTTGTTTCCAAAATTTTAAAAAAAGTAAATAGAGAACCAAAAGTGTAGGTCAATGGTAGAACTTTGGCCCACCATGTTTAGTGGTCTGGGTTTGATCTGCCCTCCCCATTATTAGTTTGCAGAAATGAGTCTTGGCAATGAGGTAAGGAACTTCAGCTTCCCATGCTTTGAGTTTTACATGGTATTACATACGTAATATTGCTTTTTGTTTTTTGTTTTTTGGGTTTCTTTAGTCTGCTCAAGTCTTCAGAGGTTGAGTAACCAGATACTGAGAATGGCTTGGTTGCTCATTCAAGGTTACATAGTGGTAGAGCAGATCTTGGTACTCAGAATTCAGATTCCATTTTCTTCTGCTATAAGGGTTTTCTAAATGTCTTAGTGGGTTAACAAACATTAATCTTTAAAAGCACATCATGCTTAAAAACACATCACATCATCTCAAATGTGAGACTCAGATTGTCAGATTTCACATTAGTAAAAATTGTTTTATCTAAATTCAACTTGGATTCTTTTTTTTTTTTTTTGGCTGGGGGAGTGCTGGGAATTGAACACAGGGCCTCATGTATGGGGGGCAAATATTCTCTCATTGTGGTTCAACTCTATCCCAAAGTTATAAAATTTGGATTTTGATAATTAAAAACAACTTCATGAAACAGTCATATCATTCAGTTTCCGGGTATCACTAATGCCTTGTTTTATTGAGTTTTTGAACATATAGTAACAGAGCTTATATGAGTAGAGACTAGTCAAATATTAGGTCTCATCTATTTTTCTATTAATTCCTTATTAATTTTAATTCCTTGCTAATTTTAACTTTTAAGTAATTTAAAAATTCCTTACTGGTTAGTTCATGTTTACAAGTGGTGTTTTCTGCTCTTTTCTTTGTGTGTGTATGTTTTCTTGTTTTGACAGACTATTTTATTCCTTAGAAGTTTGCTGTACTAAATTATATGAATTCTAATCCAGGAAAAGTTGTATAAACCACACAAAGAGTTGGGACTAGATTAATGACTTTGTATACAAAGCTTGGTCTATTTGTAAACAGATGTTGAGATTTTATTTTCTAACTATACCAGTTTGGGAACCTTTTGAGGTCTGAAGCTTATTGGCTGTTTTTTGTTGGTCTTTTTTTATATCACTAATGGAAAATCTTTGTCTTTTTAGATCAAAAAAATTTTTGAGAGCTAAATCTAAAAATTTCAAAGTGGGTTAACAAGTTGAATAATAGGGATTACATCATTTTGTAGATTTCCCTTATTGAAAAGCAAAGAGTGGAAGTCTTGTTTAAATTGCACTTGTATTTCTTCGGATTTGAAAAGGCTCACTTCAAGACTCCAGGACTCCATTCCTGCTACTGACCTCTTCCATTTTCCTCTACCTAATGTAAGAGAGGGGGTTATCTGTTCTTACTTATTACTATTTGTGAAGAAAATAACTAGCATCCTTTTTTCCCCCTGTATTTTCTCAGCTGAGGCATAAGCTTCATTATGCCTCAGATGAGCACTTGGATCACTCCTGTATGCCTTTTATTTGAACTTTTTATTAGTTCTTGTTTTATCCTGAGATTGTATCCCAGTCAATAAATTGGCTAAACTTTTTATACAAAGAAAGATTAGAAATTAGTGGAAGATCTAATGCTAAAAGAAGCCTAAGTGATAAAATTTAAGCTTTCCTGTAGCCTCAAACCTTGGCACAGCACCAGACACAAGGTAAGACTCAACCATGTTTGTCAGTGAATGAAATAATGGAGTTCATCAACTTTGAAATAGTTATTTTTTGCTTCCTCTCAGATGCAAAACTGCCTTTTTCCTTTGTGTTTTTCAGAATTAGTGTTGAATGAACTTGATAGCATGCCTTCCTAGTCTCTTTTTTGTTCTTTCATAAGTGCTGCAGGTTAAATTCAGGGCTGTGGACCTGGTGGGTAAGCACTCCACACCAAGCTATGCCCCAGCTCTCTTACTCTTTTAATCATCCTTAAAAATCAAGATGTTTTGGTTACTTTTCACTACCATATCACTTGTAAAATGTAAGACCATTTCAAAATTCTAAAATTATTTGAAAGTTTGTAGAATTTAATGTATATTTTGTTAAACGGTTATCAATTTTAACATAATATAATCATCACCAACCAGGCCAAGAAATAAAATATTATTAAGTCTTCAGAATTTCCCTGAGTTTCTCTTAGTTATCATAATTCCTGTCTCCCCAGGCATAGCCAATATCTTGTCATTTATAGTAATTGTTTTCTTGCATTCCTTCTCTAACTTAACTAGTTGTATATAGATTCTTAATATGGTTTTATTTTTCCTGTTTAGAGTTTTATATGAATAGAATTTTCACTTAACATTAGGTTTGTACTCTTTATAATTATGTATCTGAAGCTTGTTCATTTTCATTGCTGCATGCTTTATAGTATTCCATTGTATGAATATACCACAGGTATCTGTTTTACTGTTGATAGATATTTGGGTTGTTTCCCTTTTTAAGTAGTTATAGTAATGGCAATTCTTTTATGTAATCCTAGTCTACATAAGGTTGCAAATCTATACAGTGTGTATCCTGGGAGTAAAATTTTTGAGCCCTAAGGGATCTATATTTTCAATTTGGCTATCAGATACCAATGTAATGGTTGTTGCATTCTCAAATAGTAAATAAAGATTGTAGTTGACTTTTTTTTTTCAATCAAAAGCTTGGTATTGTTAGGCTTTTAAAACTTTGCCAAGACTGGAGATGTAGCCTAACATGTACAAGGCCCTAGATTCCATTTGTTCTCCTGCAGGAAACAAAAACCAAAAATCTTGGTAGGTTGTTAGGTTTCAAAAATGTTGTAGTTTTATTTTATATTTTCTTTGTTGTTGTTGCTTGTTGATACAGAGTCTTGATCTGTAGTTTGGGCTACCCTCGATTTTGTGGCAGTCTTCTTGCCTCAGCCTCCCCAAGTGCTGGAATTACAGGCATGTGCCACCACATCTGGCTTATTTTGTATTTTCTTGATTTCTACTGAGATTGAGACCCTTATGCTTGTTGTTTATTTGGATTTTCTTTTTTGTGGTTGCCTATTCCTTTATTTGGCTTTTTTTTCCTATTAGATTGTCTGCCTTTTCTCAGATTTATAAGAGCTCCTTATGTATTTTGTATATTAATCCTTTGTTAATTATATGTGTTACAGGGGCTGGGGATTTAGCTCAGCAGTGTAAGTTCCTGCCTGGCAAGCAAGAGGTCATTAGTTCAATCACCCGTGTTTCCCCCCTCCCCACCGTGCAAGAAAAAAAATTGTATGTGTTACAGATAGTTTTTCCATTTTATGGGTTGCACTTTTTTTTTTTCCTTCTGAGACTGGGTCTTGCTGTGTAGTTCTGGGTGGCCTCAAACTCACAATCTTCCTGTCTCAGCCTTCAAAGTGTTGGGATTATAGATGTATGCCACCATACCCAGCAGCATTAATGGTTTTTTATGGGGTTTTTACATGGCTGACTTTATTAAGCTTTTCCTTTCTCATTGGTGCTTTGTACATGCTTTGTTAGGATATCCCTTCTTGCTACTTGATTATTTTCCCATATTTTCTTATAAAATATTCCTTTAAAAGTTTTCCTTAAATATTTAGAGCCTTACTTTTTTCTGTGTGTAATATTTAGCAATGGTTCCTCCTCTTCTTTCTGGAAACATCATCTGCTCATCTAACTGCAAATACAGTCTTTGTAATTAACTCTAAAAGCCTATATTTTTGATGTTGCCAATTCTTATCTGAGACTCTTAAATCTAGTTGTCCTTTGAATCTCTTCACTTGAATGTCTTGAAAATATTTGCTACCCTGAGCTCATTTTTATCCTTATTATTTTCCACTTAAATTATATCATCATGTAAGCCAAAATACACAGTGGAACCTTTGATTGTTTTTCCCTTTTCCTTCTCCATCCAAATAGACATCATGTTCAGGTGATTAAACTTCTGAAATGCATCTCAAATTCATCCTTCTCTACTTCCACAATCACTTCTCAGAATTCCACCTACTTTGATATAATAGTTTTCTATTTTCCTGCCTTCCTTCTGTTCTTTTTCTCTGGTGAATCTTTCAAACTGCCACAAAATTTTTTAAGATACAGTTAACATCCCTTTCTTGATTTTATGGCTTTTCATTGCCTTCATTATAACAAAAAATTTAGATCTTTCACATGACTTTTGCTGTTATACTGCAAGAATCACATGTTTTAGCCAGACCAGGCTACATTGTTTTCCAAAAAAACTGTGTACATTCATTGTGCCTTTTAATTGTGTGGTTCTCTCTTCTTGAAATAGTCTTCCTTCCACTTCTTCCCACAGGGAAAATCCTATTTCTTCCACCACCATTGCCAGACAGAATTAATCCTTCCAACCTTGGGCTTCCCATAGCACTTTGTTCATACCCTTATTGCAGTGCTTGTTGTATTGCTTTAGTTACTAGTTTATGGATCGCTCATGCTAGATCAAGAGGTATTTGAAGACAAAGAGTATGTTATTAATATTTCTGTTAGCATTTAGAAAGGATTGATATATGACAGTACTTTAAAAAATACTTGAATTCATTTGTAAGAACTGTGCTAACTTCAGAAAAATAAAATGGAAATGTAAGCATTAAAATGTTATTAGCAGAGAAAAATGTTGATGAAAGAATATACTATATTAAACTATTTTAGAAAGTACTCATATTTATTCCCTGGTCTGACGTTTTAATACTTGCATTTTGCTGTACTATAATCACAGCTTAATTGGTTATCTGGTCTGTTTTATGTGGATAGGTTCTAGCTAAAAAGATTAGTGCATTACTCCTCCAGCTTAATGCTAACTGAAAGGGCAAAAGTAATCTTAAAGGAACAAATAAAGTTGAAGTCTCCTTATTTTTAAAGGGCTAACTTATTTCAAACAGATTTAGAGTATAGTACTAGATAAAATTTGGAGAAATTTGTATCTTATTCAGAGAACACATTAATGACAGTACTATCCTGTTACATATTTTATAATCCTGATGAATATATTTGTTTTGATAGACTTTGCTCACTTTTGGTCTGAAAAGTGTTGGTGAATCAGCAACTTCTAAGGTTTAATCAGAATAATGATAAATTAACAGTTTCTGCCTGTGCTAAGTTTGCAGAGTCTCATAAAAAAGTAAAACTTCTGGTGATGAGAGTCCAAATATTTACTTAAAGCTCACACAACCCACACAGCACAATTGCATTGTAGCTAGGCAATTTGTAGTTCATTTCGAGGAAGCAGGGTTAGTGTTTTATAACATTAGTATAATTTTCTTTTTTTAACATAAATGGTGCATTATATACGTAAGCATATTCTAAATACATAAAATGTTAATAGAGTAAATTGGTTTGTTTGTTTGTTTGTTTGGTACCAGGAATCAAACTCAGGACCTTATGCTTGCTAGGCAGGTGCTGTGCTGCTGAACTGTATCCTATGCCCTTGAGGTTTTGTTTTGTTTTGTTTTTTGGGTTTTCTTTGAGACAGGGTTATAGTTCAGACTGGTCTTGAACTCACTATGTTGCACTTAGTGAACTTGTGGCCATACTCTTGTCTCAGCCTCCTGAATCCTGGGGTTATAGGTAGGCACTAACATGCCTATCTTGATTTTCTTTATTAAAATATATTTCATATTGAATTCTGATTGAAATAAATCTTTAAAGAAGCTTGAAGAATGTTTGCTTCCTATGTTTCAAGGTAAGTTACTTTCTGGTTGAAACTTTTGAAATGTCAGTCCCTAATCACTAAAGCCCAAAAGGCCCTAATCATAAATGTTATTTATTTTTATTTTCTTGTAAAGACACTACCAAAACAAACCAAAAAAAAGAAAATACACTACATTGAAAATTATGCAAAAGAAAAAGACAAACTATAAGAAAAAAGAGAATGTGAGAGGCTATTAGTAAAGCAAGCTTGAGCAGCTTTCGCTTGCCACACCACACCTCACTAGCCAGAATAAGAAATAGAGATACTGGTGGTTCTCAGATAAGTGGTCAGTATGAATTCATTATGGGGCTAGAGTTTTGTCTTAGGCTAGACTTACTGCAATAAGATAGTAAGTAAGATAGACTTGCATGTATCTAGATTTTTGACTGAGCATATCTGAATGACACTGATGAGTGAGGGTATATTATAAATTGTGTTTGATTACAAGAATAGGATGTTTGAAGAAGAATCTCAATGACTCTGTTAACAAGGAAGAATAATGATGGAAATATAAAATGTGGAGCTCTCTTTTTGTTGTTTTTTGTGAGGATGAGAGTCAAGCCCAGAACTGTGGACATGCTAGGCAAATATTATACCACGGAGTTGTTTCCTTGGCCTGGAGCAACTCCATCCAGTATGCTAGTTTTTCTTTTTAAAGAATTTTTTTTCTTTTTAAATAATTTTTTTTCTTTTTTCAATGCTAAAGGTTGAAATGTGGTTAGTCTGAACTGAGATGCAATTAACTATTTTTTTTTACATGCAATGGAAATATAAAACTCATCCTAGATTTTAGAAACTTTAGTATAAAAAATGTGAATTTTGAAAAAATGTAGCCATCATTAATCATATTTATATTAATTGGTTGTTGAAATAATACAGATATATTAGGTTAAACCAAATATTAAAATTTTTTTTTCATTTAAAGAGAAAAAAATGTAAAGAGTAGAGATAATACAGAATTTCAAAAAAAAAGATGAACAATAGGAAATCACTAGTTGATAAATTGCATATTGTCCTCTTAGAAATAGTTGTTCAAGTTACAAAATTAAAGCATACAAAGTAAATATTCAAAACAGTGAGACTGTAAACAGCTACACATGCATGAGTCTCTACATGTATTTCTATCCTTTCTGTATTAGAGGGAAAAACAAAACATATTCCTATAAAGACATGAAACCAAAAAGTCATATAAAACCACAGTACAAGGTGATCTACAGTGATTACTGTGTTTCTTATTATCTTCAATAGAATTGTCTATATCATCAAGCATAATTGAATATAGCAGTATAATTGAATATAGCAGTGCCTAACAATAGTAGTAAAAATAAACATTGTAGACAGTATAAAACTTCAAAGGCAGGTAATAAACTAGAGTGGATATTCTAGTGATCCTTGTCATCTTCAGTGCAGTTGCCTATACTCTCAGAATTGATACTATCAATCATAACAGCTTTGAATAAAATCTATCAATACAAAACAGCGATCTAACAAACCAGATTTGATTACAATCAGTCATGGTAAAACTGTAGGTTATACAGAGCTTTAAATTAAGTTAATAGGAAATTAAGGATGATTACCGTACTATATCCTGTTAAATTTCAGGATAAGTGTCTGTGCCCTCAAATCTAGTACAGG
Source organism: Hydrochoerus hydrochaeris (assembly GCA_004027455.1). Taxonomy (NCBI): domain Eukaryota; kingdom Metazoa; phylum Chordata; class Mammalia; order Rodentia; family Hydrochaeridae; genus Hydrochoerus; species Hydrochoerus hydrochaeris. The sequence continues at coordinate 75,549 of PVLA01007930.1, read as the reverse complement.
TAGAATGACTGGAACTGAATATAATACATCTAAGCAGAGTGGTGTGTGTAATGCGGGTTTTAAATCCTGGTACACTATTAACAATATAGTGTATCAAGGCCATCTATGTTAGAGATTCTAGTTATCCTTCTCTGCCTCATTTCTGCTATGCTCTTTTTCTGCCTTTGTTTATCTACTTTTCTCCTTCATTCTACTGCCTGCCCTGCTCATTGAGGCCTTTCTGCCACTGTTCCTAAAATCCTGGTATTTTTTTTTTCTCTGTCTCTAGAATGACCTTCAGTATTCTCTGTAGGGTTGGATTGGTGGCCACAAATTTCCCCAGTTCCTCTTTGTCATAGAAGCATCTTGTTTCTACATTAATTTCTAGTGAAAGCTTTACAGGGTACATCAATCTTGGCTGGAGGTTATTTTCTTTCAGGGCTTGGAATACTTTGCTCTAAGCTCTTCTTGATCTGATGGTCTGTGTTGAGAAGTCTGCCATGATCTTGATGGGCTTACCTTTATAGGTGATCTGTTTCTTTTCTCTGATGGCTTTTAATATTCTGTTTTTATACTGAATTTCTGGTATCTTGATTATTATATGTCTGGGTATAGCTCTGTTTTGGTTGTAGGTGACTGGAGTTCAGTATGCCTCACATAACCGAATGTCATTTTCTTTTCCCATGCTTGGGTAGTTTTCCTTAATTATTTCCGTGAATAGCCTTTGTAATTCACCTGTTTGTATTCCTGCTTCTTCATTCACATTTCTTATTCTTAAATTATAGATTCTCTTGTCATCTTCTAGCCTTTGTACTATTACTGCCTCTTTCCTTGTTATTTTTAAGAGATCTTTCCTTTCATAATCACACATTGCAAACTTGTCTTCAAGTTGTGATAAGTCTATCTTTAGTTTCTTTTAAGGAAAGCTTTCAATGGAGTTTTTAATTTCCTGGTAGCCTCTTTGAATCTGCTTCATGTATTCTATATTTTCTTTATATTCTTTATCAAATGTTTCTCTCCTTTTCATGTGTTCCTCCCTTCTTCCGTCTATGTCTTCCTGAGAGATGCTTCCTGAGAGCATTTCTTTTATTACTCTACTCATATCTTGCTTTACCTGATTTAATATTTCAGTTCTGAGCTCAATTACAAGGTCCCAAAGATATCTTTTAATGTCTATCAAAGCCATGTCTGATGTTGCGTGTTTGCCACCCTCAGTCTCCCTTGTTTTTCCCTCTCCTGGATCAGTGCTCTCAGGGTTCTGGGCTGGGGGCCTCCTCTTGCCTCTCTCTCCTGTCATGGTCCTGGCTTCCTCCACACAGGTATACAGTGGAGGTCCCAGCCCCCTTCCCTGTTGGCCACGGTTCCTCCGAAGGACGCTGATGAGGGAACTCTGCCCTCTCCTGCCTGCTCTTGTCACTGAGGTGTAAGCAGCAGCTGCATATGCTGGCCCCTCCCCACTGGACCAACCAAACTTCAGGGGCCTTCACCTGGTTAGTGTATGGTAGGCACAGGGAATCGATTTGGGATGGCTCATTGGGTCACAGCCAGGGGCATGACCCAGTCCAAGCAAATCGCACGAATCTGCTCTGGGGAGGAAGGAACCAACTGAAGTCACTATCGCTCCCAGTTCAGGTTCCTCCTGCCCAATTCCAACATGTTGTCCATTTGGTCACATCCTTCTCGTGGCGGGGTCTCATTCCCAGCACTAACTGTGGATTAATGAAGGTCCCTTCACCTGCTCCACTCTCTGTTGGGTTCACCAACTCCCGACTTCAGCATGGCTGTAGCACCAGTGAGTGGCGGTGAGAATGAGTTTGGGTGGCTCTGCCAGTCGATGTGAATTTGTGAATTCAGGCTGGTGCAAACTTGGCAGATTGCAGTGAAAACACTGTATCCAGTAATTCTAGCCGTTCCAATTGTAGCCCCGAGACTGTGTGTTTGATGAGCTTTTTTTATGTTTTAATTTCTTCCTGTGTCAAGAGGATCCATCTCCCTCTGTCTGGATTTCTCCAGGATGTTTTATTCTGGCATTTGAGTTGTTTCTCCCAGGAGGCTTTGTATTGATTGGCCATCTTTAGCTTGAGGATCCTAAACCAAATATTTTTAAAAGTAGTTTTAATGAGTTTCTTACTTTTCTAGTATAGAGTCAAGAATTTTAAAGTTTCACATGTAGCTCCTATAATTTCTCTAATTCAGTTCTGAATAGAAGCATTGATCTCTAGTGATAACTGTGATTGATTCCATGGTCTGTTTTCTTACAGGGGCTGTTTGGAAAGAAGTAATTTTAAATGGAGACCTAGTCCATTCCCTGCAGTTCCTCTCAGTGACACCTGATACACCTTTGGCAAACTGAAAAATAGTATTTTTTGTGATTTTTAAGTCTGTTAATGGAATAAAAGGGAACTGCCTGAGGTTGTCAGTAAACCTCTTGTAAACAATTTCAGGAATTTTATCCCTCCAGTATGACTGTTAGCATAATGGATCCCTGAATCCATGTAACTTGCTTCTGTCACCTGATTGTGAATACAAAGGAGAAAACTATATAACTGAGACCCATGAGAATATCATGGAATCATAGTTGCAACACAGTTTGAGTTCCTAAGCTTTCTAGCAATCATTCTATGTTTTACTACTCACCTTTTGGAGAAAATAGTAACTATTTAAAAGTTTTACTCTTCTCAGACCTCTTGTTCTCAACACATGACCTTACTTTCTCTTTCAATGATAAAATATTGTAGAAGGCATCAGAGAAGTATGTCCTTGACTTTCAGCTATCATACCTACAGTATTAGCTCTACCCATAGCATGGTGATTATCTTCTGTCTTCAGCTAATCTGTTTTTCTGTGTCTGTGTTCTGAATCTTATCTCCTGCATCCTCAGAGGCTATATATATATATTTTGGTTTTTTGGTTTCTTTCATCTATATTTACCCAGCAATAATGAAATATGCATTTATCTTTGTTATCTTAAAAAAATTCAGTTTTGGCCTCTTGATTACTATGTCTTTATTTTTAAAAAATAAAATAATGATTTTTCATTGGTACATTTTAGATATACATAATGATAGCATTCATCATAGGGAATTTGTATCTGTATAAGATATATCTTGCTGCTTCTTTTTTCCCATCCCCCACCTTCTTTTAAACTCCTCTTCTCCTCTTTATTTACAAAAGCTTTGTTTCCATTTTTTTCCTTCTATTCCTCACCGTCTCTCTTTTATGTTTTTATCATTTAGTATAATTTTTTTTCCTTTAGTACTGAGTATTGGACACAGGCACTTTCTACCACTGAACTACATATTTAGCCTTTTTAAACATTTAAAAATTTCGAGATATAAATCTGGCATTGAACTGATTGATGATCCTCCTGCCTTAGCCTCCTGAGTTGTTGGAACATTGATGTTTTTTATTGTAACCAGCTCAGTAGTTGAGCTTCTTTAAATATTCACTTGTTCATTCTTCACTCACTTATTTTGCTAGGGATTAAACTCAGGGCTTCAAACATGCTAAGAAACACTCTGCCACTGAGCTATATGCCAGTTCAATAGTTGAATCTCTTGAACAGACTCATTGTTTGTATGTCATCACCTTTATTTCTTAATTCACTGCAGTAATGCTTCCATCCTTGATACCACTTTTGCCAAGTCATTAATAACTTAGGTATCTGTATTCTAAGGGGACAATTTTCAGTCTTAATCATGCGCTCTCTATAGTAATTTTGATACTAGGAGTCATTTTGTTTTCTATGAAACACTTTTTTCCCTTTTACTGAAGAATGATACTCTACTCTTTTGATATTTATTCTTAGTCTCCTTTTGACTACTTCCTTTCTGCTTACCTATTAAATATTGGTGTTTCTCAGGACTCCTGTCAAGGATTGTCTTCATACTTTACACACATGGGTAAATTCATTCACTGTCACATTTTCAGTTGCTCTGTTTAACTTCAAACCTGGATTTATTTATTTATTTATTTATTGCAGAAAGCCTTTTTTTTTTTATCGGTACCAGGGATTGAACTCACGACCACTTGCTTGCAAGGCAGGCGCTTATGCTGCTGAGCTAAATCCCCAGCCCCTATTTATTTTTTGTATCAGGGATCGAACTCACAACCTTGCACTTGCCAGGCAGGCACTTGTGCTGCTTAGCTAAACCCCAGGTCCCAAACCTGGAACTTTAGACTCAATTTCTTTCTTCCTAATCTAGATACCACACTTCTGTAAATGAATAACAAATCTGTCAACCCTAAATCCAAGAAGGAAATCAGTTATCTACATTCTTTCCACCTTGGTCCTTCCTCATTTCTCATTGACAGTTACCATTGTTCATTACTAAAAGCTTTTGGAGAGACAATATGGCTGAATAGAGGAGGAGCCTTATTCAGAGCTGCTCAGAGAAATTCAACTAAAATGCAAGTAATTGGAAGAAAGGGGAGGGATATACATCACAAAACTAAAAGCTCTTCTTTTTATCTGTTCATATTTCAAGTACAAATACAAAATGCCACTTTCATAATTCTATTCATCTATTCCAGTAACTAATGATTGCCTCTTTTCTACTTTAATTTTTTTTTATTTTAAAGAGAATAAAACAAAACAGAACAAAGCAAATCTGAACAGAACAATGTAAGCAACCCAGGATTTCAAAGCAAGACAACAGGATAGCAACAGTGGCTACCATAATGTTGCTTGTTTTCTTTGAAATAGTTGTTCATACCTTCACACACAATAATATCAAACATAACAAATTGTATAAAACCTATCAAAAGAATGAAAGCATTATAGGACTTCAAAACCAGGTAATAGGAAATGAACAATGACTACTATAATATTTCATTTTCCTCAAAAAAGTTTTTCATACCATCACACATAATAAAATCAAATAAGACAACAGGATAGAACCATTCAAAACAGAAGAACAAAAGCATGGTAGGACTTCAAAACAAGATGATAGGAAATCAGCAATGACTACCATAATGTCTTGTTTTCTTCAAAATAGCCATTCATACCATCACACATAATAAAATCAAACAAAACAAAACAGAATAAACCAATTAAACAAATGAATGAAAATATTATAAGACTATAAAACAGGATAATACCTGCAAAACAGGATAAAACCAACCATCGTTGCCATAATACAGCCCATTATGTTCAAAATAGCTGCCCATACCATCACACAAAGTAAAATCTAACAAAACATGACAGAACAAAGCCAAACCTAACAAAATTGTGAGCACAATACAAGCATTCAAGACAAGACAGTAAGAAATTAACAGTAGTTACCATCTTCCCCTCCCATGTGTCTCCTCCCTATCACTTTTACAATATCTATTGTGGTTTTTGGATCCTGTTAACTCCTTCTGCTTTTTATGCTACGGTTCACCCGTATTGAGTTCAAACTGTTTTGCCTATGAACATGATCTCCAGTTGCATCCATTTACCTACAGTAGCCTCAAGATTATTCTACTTGATAGTGGTAGCTTTCCATTGTATGAAAATATCATATCTTTCTTATCCATTCGGCAATTGATGGGCAAGTTACTGTTGCTTTTTTTCTGGTCTGTTGCATGGAACATTTGTTTTCTCTCCTTCGATTTTCAGTGTATGAACTTCCTTTCCAGTTAAATGAGTTTCTTGTGTACAGTGTATCAATGGATCTTGTTTCTTGATGTACTCTCTCTGTGTTTCTTTTTATTGCTGACTTGAGACCATCTACATTAATGGTTAAACTGGCATACATTGATTTGTCTCTGCCATGCTATCCTCCTGCTGTTTGCCCTCCACTTTCCCCTTCATTCAATTGCATGACTTGGAGATCCTCCTCTGCTACTATTTCTGGAACTATGGTTATCTTTATCTCTCTCAAGAATATCTTTTAGCACTCTGTGTAGGGTTAGTTTGGTGATCATCAGTTCCTTCAGTTCTTTATCATGGAAGTATCTTATCTTTCTATCAATTTTGAAAGATAGTTTTGTAGGGTACATCAGTCTGGATTGGAAGTTGTTTTCTTTCAGGATTTGAAACACTTCACTCCAAACTCTTCTTCACTTGATGGTTTGTGTTGCAAGTCTGCTGTGATTCTGATTGGTTTTCTTTTATAGCTGATCTGTTTCTTTTCTCTAATAGCTTTTAATATTCTGTTCTTGTGTTGAATTTCTGGGATCTTGATTATTGTATGTCTGAGTGTAGATTTACTTTGGTTATGGCTAGTTGGAGTTCTGTATGCCTTGCTTATGTGTATGCCAGATCCTTTTCCCATGTTTGGGAAATTTTCTACTATTACTTCTGTAAATAGTCTTTTTATGTCATTTATGTTGATCCCTGCCTTTTCACCGATACCTATCATTCTTAAATTATGTTTCTTTGTGTCGTCTTGCAGCTGTTGGGTTGTTATTTCCGGATTCCTTGTTATTTTTAAGAGATCTTTCCTTTCATGATCTCTAGCTTCAATCCAGTCTTCAAGGTGTAAAAGTCTATCTTCAGTCTCTTTCAAGCAGTTTTGCCAGTTTTCGATTGACTTTTTAATTTCCTGGATATCTCTTTGAATCTGTTTCATGCATTGTAATTCCTTTCTATACTGTTCATTCAAGGTTTCCATCATTTTTCTATGTTCCTTTTTTTTTAATCTATGTCTTCTTTAGATATGCTCAGCAATTCTTTCATTATGCTTGTGATTTCTTCTTTTACCTGTGACATTATTTCTGATTGCTTTACAATCTCATGAAGTTGTTTCTTTACTTCAATTGCTATCTTCTCAGAGATTTCAGGTGTGTGACTTCCATTTTGTTCAATGACTGTATCTTCCAGACTTGTTCTGTGTGGGCTGGAGGTCTGAGATTGCCTTTTGCTCATTGGTCTTGACATTTTCCTGGGTTCCTCCCAACAAGCTGGTTGTGGGGCCCCAGGCACTTCCCATGTTGGCTGCCCCTTTGTGGTGTAGGGGAATAGGGACAGGCACCTGGGTTCCTCCGACCCCAGATTTACATGGAGGTAGCAGGGCACGGGGTGGGCTTCTCCAGACCTGTGCAGCTACACTGGGGCTTCCCTGATTGCCAATGGTGCATGGAGGTGGAGCTGCTTTTCTCATCCTGCATGTTTACACCAGGACTTCCGTGATGGTGGCAGGCACACAGGTGTATTTGTCTGATGGCTTCCCAAAGGAACCAAAGGCCTCCAGTGGTGACCTACAAGTGCACAGGGCTTACCTGGCTGCATGTCCCTGCTCTTGTTGGCTGCTTGCAGAAAGCAGCCTACTGGTGGTGGTGGCTGGCAGGCAGAGGCGGATCTGCTGGTTTTCTCTGCCTGCACTGGCTGCACACAGGAAGGAGCCTTTTGGTGGTGGTGGCTGCAAGCAGAGGCAGATCTGCTGGCTCTTTCTCCCCATGCTGGCTGTCCCTTTTTAACTAGATTTGCTTCTATAATTTTTTTTTTTTTGGTACCAGGAATCAAACTCATAACCTTGCATTTGCCATGCAAGTGGCTTATCCCACTGAGCTATCTCCCCAGCACTTCTGTAATTTCTGAGGTGACCCCCAGTGAACCACATGTCTTAGTATTAATATCCCTGTGCAGTCTCCTCCCATATTGGATCTGAACTGATCCTGTCATTCACTTTAAGAATTGAAATGTGCTCATATTATTTGCCTCTATTTGGTGATATGAGCAACTATTTTGAGGATAACAATATGCAATATAACAACCACTGTTAAATTTCTATCATCTTGTTTTGATATCTTATACTGTTTTTTGTAGCTTTTTATTTTTCTTTTTAATTTTTTTTATTTTAAAGAGAATAAAACCAAGGAAAATAGAATAAAATCAATCAGAATAAACCAGTAGAAGTGATATAGGGCTTCAAAACCTTATGAAATTAACAGTAGTTACCATAATGCCTTTTGGTGTCTTCAAAATAGCTGCAGGTAACTTCAGACATAGTAAAAATCAAACAGAACAGAATAGAATAGGAACAATAAAAACAAAACAATAAATGCAATAAAGGACTTCAAAACAAGCTGAGTGAATCCAAAATGGCTACCATAATATGTGTTGCTATCTTTTAAATAGCTGCTCATGCCACCAGATTTAGCATAATCAAACAAAACAAAAGAGAATAAAACCCCACTCAACAAAACAGTGAAAATGATGTGGTTTCCAGCTGGGGATCACTTCTTGGTGAGGGCTGGTTCTCTCTCCTCCACAGTCCACGAATGTTGCTGACTCAAGGAGAGAAGCTTGTGTCTTGCTGTGCCCACTCTGGCAGTGGCCCATCCATGGTACTAGTTTCCAGGTGGGGATCACCTCCTGATGAGGCCTGGTTCTGTTTTTTCTCTTAAAAAAAAAAAAAAAGAATTAAAATATGGCAGAAGTGATGCTGTGCTAGGTCCAAGCCTTAGAAATGCTTCATAACTTCAACTTTTGTTCCTAAAGTTCCTCATAAATACAGCTGCTCTTATGGAGAACCATTTGGAAAGAAAGCACCTTTAACTAAATGGAGAGACAAAGGCGCCAGCATCCTGGCATCTGAAGTGAATCCAGCTGTCTACATATTCCCGAAAAGCTGCTGTACCTCTTGAAAGCCATCTTAAATGTTCTACACTCAAATACTCCCCTGCCCACCATGATTTCAGCCCCAGGCAGCATCATGTGCAGGTATTAAAACATGTAACTGAGCCCAGTGAGTCCATACTAATGAGAGAATTAAATAGTGCTTGCTTTAAACGCTAAACTTTGTGATTTTTTCTTTTACAATAATAAAACCCAAGCAAATCCCCTCTCTTTTTTCCTTATTGCTCCAGTCTCATCTCTGGCAATACACCCTTGGAAAATTAAATTCTATCTTTACTAGCCTGCTTGAAGTTTCTTGAACACACCTGTTTTTCTTCTATGCTTTTTGTTACTACTATTAGAAACATTTTTTAAAAATGTTTATATATTCACCCCACAACCACCAAATTCTTACTGAACTTTTAGGTCTTTGTGTAAACATTATTAAAATCCTGGATGACTAAGAATTCATATTAAATACAATTGCATTACTTAAGTGCATCGATAGTCACAAATACACTTATTGGCAAAATAATGGTTAATGTAGAGTTGAGCATTGTGATCTTTTTCATAAGGTACTAATTCTCTTTAAGCTTCAGTTTCTTCATCTGTAAAATGAAAATAATAATATCAATTACCTCATAAGTTTGTTAGGAGCATTACAAATAGTCAAAATTTGCTATTAATTATTCATATTGTTAGTATATTATACATATGTGTCTTTTTCAGTTTATCTCTAGAATAGAGCAAAAGTCCTGTCATTTAACTGCTAATTAATATAAAATGTTAGTGACTGGATGAATGCATGTAGATTATTTGGATATTATACTGATCTGAATAAAAATCTAATTTTAAGCCTAACTTTTTATTCTTTTAAAATCACATAGCTTATAAATTTCTCTTTTTAACAGTTTTAAAATGTAGAATTCAGTGACTTTAATTATATCCACAGTATAATCATCCAGAAATTTCCAAAATTTTTTATTACTTCAAACAGAGCCTCTGTCTTATTAAACACAATTCTCATTACCTGTCCTTCAGAGTCTCAGAATGTCTACATTCTGATTCTATGAATTTGCCTATTTTAGATTCTCATGTAAGTGAAATCATACAGTATTTGTTCTTTGGTGTATAGCTTATTTTACTTGGCATAATGTTTTCAGGGTTCATTCATAGTACAGCATTCATCAAAATTTCCTTCTTTTTTAAGTCAAAATAGTCCATGACATATATTTACTACATGTTTCTATCCATTCATCTTTTGTTGGAATCTAGATTGTTTTCACCTTTAAGCTATTGTGACTACTCCTGCTGTTAATATGGACATTCAAAACACTTATTCAAGTTCCTGATTTCAATTATTTTGGGTACACCCAAAATAATATGCATCATATTATGGATCATATTGTAATTTTTTAAAATTTTTCAGAAGAATCATGTTGTTTTCCATATCAGCTGTATGATTTTACATTTCTACCAGCAGTACACAAGTGTTTCAACTTCTCTGCATTCTTGTTGAGATTTATTATTTTCTGTTTGTTTTATAAGTCATTTTAATGGGTGGGAAGAGGCATATGATTGTGTTTCTGATTTGTATTTCTCTAATTGTTACTGATATTTTGAACATCTTTTCATGTCCCTGTTGGCCTTGGTCATTTGTGTATCTTTTTTGGAGAAATGTGTTTGTGCCTTGTGCTTGTTTTTTTAATCAGGTTTGTCTTGAATATAGAAATTGTTTGTGTATTATAGATATGAAGTCCCTTTCAGATACATGATTTGTGAATATTTTTTCCATTCCAAGAATTGCTTTTCATTCTGATGATAGTATTCTTTGATTTACATATCTTTATTTTGATGAAGTCCAGTTTATATGTTTTTCTTTTGTTGCCAAGAAATCAACGCCAAATTCAGTGTCATGAAGATTTCTCCTGTTTTTCTCCCAAGAGGTATGAAGTTTATGTGTTTATGTTTTTTGTTTCATTTTATATTAATTTTTATATATGGTATAAGGTAAAGGCCTCATTAATTGTTTCGCATATAAATACCCATTTTTCCCACTACTTGTTAAAAAGATTGTCCTTTCCTGATTAGAAGGTTTTGTGAAAAATCATTTGATCTATGCTTGATGGGTTATTCCTAGCTATCTATTGCACTTGTCTGTTTACACTTCATGTATTTTTTGTATATTTCTTTTGAAAGCATTTTTTGTTGTCAATTTTAGTATTTATAAGATTCTTTAGTTTCTTAAATAATACAATTTTTTTTGTTTGTTGTTTCTGGAAATTAGTAGCTAGAATGTAGCATGCAATATGATTGTTCCTGTCTTTTTGTTTTGCTTTTGTTTGTTTGTTTTGAGACATGGTCTCATTTTGTGCTCTAGGCTAGTCTTGAACTCACTATGTAGCCCAGGCTGCTCTGTGATCTTCCTGCCTCAGCCTCGGGAGTGTTAGGATTTACAGGTATGCGCAAGCCTGTTGTGTTACAGTTGACTTTCTATTTTAACTTCTTAAAACTTTTAGCTTCTTAAATCTTTTTATTTCTTTAAAATTTTAATTTGCACATAATTTTATATATTAGGAGTATCATCGGATAACTGAGTATATATGTATAATATGTAATGATCAAATTGGAATGATTAAATTTCTAGCTCCTTAAACATTTAACATTTTTTTGTGTTAGGAACCTTCAGATTCCTCTCATTTAGTTCCTAGCGTTTGTTATAGAAAATTTTTAAAATACACTTATAGCTTTGTAATACAATTTGAAATTGGAATTGTGGGTCATCTGACTTTGTTGTTCTATACTGAGAATTGAACCCATACTAGGGAAGTGCTCTACTACTGAGCTATAGTCACCAGTCTTTTATATATGTATATTTTTAAATTTGAGACAGTAACTTGCTAAGTTGCTCAGGCTGACCTCAAACTTGTTATCCTTCTCTCTTTAGTCTTCCCAGCATCTGGGGTTACAGGCATGCACCATCACACCTGGTTATGGCTCTTATTTAACATTGGTTTTGCTCTTCTGGGTCCCTTAGAATTTAATAAGAATTTTAGGGTAGGTCATTCTATTTCTGCAAAAACTGCCATTGAAATTTTGCATTGAGTCTTTATATTGCTTTGGGTTGTGTTATACTTGACAGTATAAAGTCTCATAATCCATGAACATAGGAAGTCATTTCATCTACTATCTCTTCAGTTTTTTTCAGCTGTGTTTTACAAGTTTCAGCATAAGTCTCATACTTGGTAATACTTATTTCCAAGTATTTTATTCTTCTAAAATTATATATTTAAAGTAAAAATAATATTAACCATATTGTATACTTTAAGTGTGCAGTTCAGTATTTTTAAGTATATTCAGAGTTAGCAGTCAACAGTACTTTTTTCACCTGGCAAAATGGAAACTCTATACCAATTGTGACATAACTCTCCAAAACCTCCTTGTCCCAGCCCATGGTAACTACTCTTTTAATGTCTCTAAGAATTTGAGTGTATTTGTATTTCTGTGTGCTCCAAATAAGTGGGAATCATACAATAGTTGACATTTTGTGGCTAGCTTATTTCTCTTAGTGTAGTGTCCCCTGTGTCCTCAAGGTTCATCATTATTGTAGCATTTTACTTTTTTCCCATAATTTCTCTGGATAGAAGTTCTAGTATAGTGTTGAGTAGAAGTAGCAAAAGTTGGCGTGCTTGTCTTCTTCCTGATCTTTCAGGAAGTCCAGGCTGTTTTCATTTTGGTTTTTTTTGTAAAGTAAAATCCTCTATATATGGTGTGCAGTCATCTATACTTGGGATACACTTCCTGTTAGCTTGATTTGAACATGGAAACTTAGAGGTTTATTTATTAAACATAAGAGGGAAACATATGGGATGGGAAGAGGGAAATGAACATGATAGGGTTATGGGAGAACATCACCAGGCTTGACATTGAAACAAAAGTGGGGCCAGGGACAGCCAAGAATCACCCCACCACTAGGAGGCAGTCCCTCGCTGTCTCTTATTGAGACCTGAAAGTGTAAGCAGGATTTTACAAATTTTGCTTTTGTTTTTTATCTTGTTTGTTTTTTGAGACAGGGTCTCACTATGTAGTTCAGGCTAGCACTGAATTCACTGTGTATCCCAGGCTTACTCATACGTAGTAAGCCTGGGATTACTCATGATTGTCCTGCTTCAGCCTTCTGAGTGCACACATTACAGGTGTGTGTCATTTTTGCCTGGCTGTATAAATTATTAGCCACTATAATGAATATACATGGAATATGACAGGTATTTTTGTCATTTAGGTATAACATGAAGTGAAAATAGGAAGTGTAATTCATAAGTTTCCTTTGTGCTTGACTTCACTTATGTGGGCATATATAATTACCATATGCACATTAAGAGTGGAGAAAAATGCTTTTATGATCCTCTCTGAAAAGCAACTGTAAACAAGAACATGGTATTCATAAGAGTTCTGCACATTCATAGATGACAACCATCATCAGCACTTAAAATTGGAAATCCTTAGTCATGTTGGCACATTGATTTTGTTTTAATCTAGAAGATTCATAAATTTGAGAACCTTACTGTAAATAATTTCACTTTACACAGAGGACATAGATAATAAAGAATATTTTTTCTTTTTTATTAGTACATGTTTGCAGTACATAATGATAAGATTCCTTTTGGTGATTTGGTACATGTGCATAATACATCTTAATTTTTTCATCCCATTTCCCTCTCTTCCATCTCTTAATCTCCTTCCCTTTTGTAAAAGATCTATCTCCCTGTTTCATAGTATTTATAAAGAATAACTTTTGAACAGTATGGACATCTCTGCAGCCGTTATTGCTGCCATGCATGCAACTAAATCTGTGCACTAAAGTGGACTGCCCTTTAGGCAATTTCTTTGTTTGATTGAGTCAGAGTAATTTTTGTGATGATGCAACTTTTTCTGATGACTGATGATGGGTTTATAGCTCATTTCTGCTTACTTTTATTTTCTTAAAGTTTATAGTAGCATCTATGAGTCAGTTGACTCATCTGTATATGACTGAATCCATTTTCTGTAATGAGTGTCTTTCTGTTGGACCTTTTGAAGAAAGATGTATATGTTGCTTTATATACAGGGTTGTGATTTTTTTATATCAACCTAAAGGTGTAGGGAATTCTGGGAGAATGTATTAGTGGGCTATCACAACTTTGTAGTCCATAACTTTCTTAAATCTTAAAAATCAGGCTGAGGATATAGCTCAGTGGCATAAGCACCTGCATGGCAAGCACAAAGTCCTGAGTTTGATTCCTGGCGCCCCCCCCCATTTTAAGAATTAATTTGTTTATTTTTTTAGCTTCTGCTACCGGCCTAGCAAGAAAAAAAATCTTTCCATAGTTTTACCACTTGACTGTAAAGTAACGTATGGGGTTTTTTTTTTTTTGATTGTTTTACCTTCTCTTCTTCTATCTGTGAGTATTGCCCAAGGCTCTGTTTTCCCCTTACTGGCTCCATATTCATTCTCTCTATGAGCTCATTTACTTTGATGATGAGAGATTCAGCCATTATTTATGTTGACTTTTAAAGCTATTTATTCAGATCGATCATTTCATTTTCATCAAATCTACAACTTAACTAATCTCAGTATGTCAAACTCCTCCACTACCTGAGGTCATTTATATTTGATTTTCCATACATCTGTGTTATATGTTTCTGTCAGACTTATCTTATGTAATTTATCTCTATTACTGTCTCTCATAGTGAGTCTACAGAGACTTCATTATGTCCATTGCTTCAAATTCAGGCTCTCGTGACTTTTAAGGCTTTAACTTGTACAAGTATGCATCTTCCTCACTGTTCTCTCCTGGTATCTAATATCATCCTTCCTCCCTGCCCCTTAGCAGTTAGAACAATTGCTCTTTGCCATGGTGAATAGACCTTCTTGATGTTATCCAGTTAATCATGGAATGCACAGCTAGAGATCTACGATATTCCATCCACCTCAGGTTTGTAAGATTATTGTTTAATTATGAAATTTCCTTTTCTTCATGGAGGGTTAGAAGGAAACTGTTTGGTATTTAGTTCTATCTTCTTACCCCACTAGGGCTTGACCTAGGGTCTCACACTAGGGAAATACTACTCTACCACTGAGCGATATCTTCTACCATTTTTGTTTTATTTTGAGATGGGGGTCTCACTAAATCCCTCATGCTTGCCCCAGCCTCCTGAGTAGCCAGGATTACAGGTGCCCATCACCATGCTGAGCTGGTATTAGTTCTTTGTTTTTCCTATTGTCTTACTATTTTCACTACCTTGTAAATTCTGTAAAGGCAGAGACATACCTCTTTGTTATTCAGTGTAATCAAGTGCTAGGCATATAGTAAAGGCCTGCTGATAAATTATTTTATCTGTACTATATTTTCCAATGTGTATCTTGACTTTGGTATTTTGCAGTTTAATCATTTTTTATCAACTGTAAGTTGCATTAATTCAAATCCTCATTTTTAGGTAAACAAAGTTTATAGGACAATAGTTCTCCCTTTTTAAAAATATATACTTTGTAACATCTATTTGGTTATCCTGAAAAATAGACAGTGTAATCTATGTATGCAGCCAGTGTGAAAAGAGAATACCTGAAATCATATTAAACAATAAAATAAATGGATTTAATAAAGTCTTAGATATTTGTTTAGGCATGACTACATTGAACATCACTATAAAGGAATCAAGTGCTTGTACTTTATACAAGTCACTGTGAGGCAATTTTGTATGCAAACCAAAGTGTGTTTTCACAAGGAAAAATTTAATAAGGAATGTTTCTTTTACAAGTGCAGTTTTCTGAACTGGGAAACAACTTTGGACAAATTTCTAAAACTTTACATTCCTGAAAAAATCAGCACATATCAATATTATGCAAGTTTTTATTGTTTATAATTAACATGGTGTTAGAGTGTAGGCTCACATAATTATAAGCAAGAATTTTCCTTACACCACTATGTATAAGCTGAAAGTGATGGGGACTATTCTTTGTTCTGTATAACTGTTTTATTTCCTGTGCTCTTATTTCCTGACCACAGGTGGAACCTACCTACCCAAGTAATTATAATAACCACAAATCCCCCAACAAAATTTCCAAAATAATCAAAAACATTTCATGTTTCCTCAATTATGAAAAACTGCTTCTACACAATTGCAGCTGATATCAGCCTAAAAGTGGAAGAAAGATGGAGTGGCTAAAACTAGTGAAATTAGGTCAGTGTTAGATGTCCCAAGGTTTCAAATATGATGTGGATTGTTAAAATTTTTGTTTTGTTAGTATTTTTAAAATTTTCATGAAGAGATTTTGTACACACTGGAGATGTTATCATTCAATATATGAATGTATCTCTAAAAATACACCACACCAAACATTTATATAAGGTTCTTTTGGTGAAATCTCAAGCACATTTAAGATCACATGAGAAAGTCAAGGAGAAAGAAGACACAGAAAAAAACATTAATAAATATGTGGAAACTCTTATGTTTGGTTTATCTGAGGTCCAGAAATTTAGTACAGAAGTTTTTAGGAAAGTGCTACTTGAAGAGAAGAAGTGATTTTGTTTATTGAATGCAAACCTTGTAGTTTTGTGAATTATGCACATTATTATCATGCAGTATGCAGAATTATTTAATTTCAGAGTGTCTAGATACTAGGAAATCTGTGATGATTATACAACAAAATAAAAAAGAAAAAAGTCATTAATAGTATAGTAAAAATAAAGATTGGAGCACCTCATCAGTAATAGAAGCAAAAGGGTCAGATTAAAAAGTAGATTAGAGGGGCAGAGGTTTTAGCTCAGTGGCGTAAGCACCTACCTGGAAAACACAAGGTCATGAGTTTGATCCCTGATACCAAAAAAAAAGTAGATTAGCTTTTGGGTTTTGAACCAGAAGAGGTAAAGGTGCAACTTTGTTTGGTCTTCCCCAATCAGGGATCATCCAACATCAGCCATTTCCATCATGCCACCCAAGTTTGACCTCAGTGAGATCAAAATCATGTACCTGAAGTGCACTGATTGTAAGGTTGGTACCACATCAACCCTGTTTCCCAAGATCAGACCCTTGGGTCTGACTCCAAAAAATGCAGGTTTTGATATCACCAAGGAAACTGGTACCTGGAAGGGTTTGAGGGTTGCGTGATACCATTTGGAACAGCCAGGCCTAGGCTGAGAGTCTTGTGCCTCTGCCCTGGTCATCAAAGCCCTCAAGGTACCATTAAAGGATGGAAACAAAAACATTAAGCATGGTAGAAACATCACTTCTGAGGAGATAGTCAGTGCTGCCTGACAGATGTGGCACTGATCTTTAACCAGAGAACTTTCTGGACCATTAGAGATTCCAGGGACTACCTAGTTTGCAGGCTAAAGTGACAATATCCATCACCCATGTGACATTATAGATAATATCAACAGTGGTGTAGTGTAATACCCAGCTAGTTAAGAAGCAAAAGAGAAAATATTTCAATGAAAGCTCACCTACCAAAAAAAGTGGATTACACACTTATAATGCCATAGAAAATGTCCACCTCTCCTTTTTTCAATTTTCTGTTTGTTTTTTTTCACCTCTCCTTTAACAAGAACATATACCAACTCTTTTCTTTATATATTCAACAGCATATCAACAGTTCTAGAAGGTTAAGAAAAGATAAACAATTGACAAATGCTCCAGATAATCCTAGTTAATAACAATTTGTTTCTGTTGTAGCTGGACTGAACATGGAGAATAAAATATAAGAACTGTTTTTCCACATACTACTGATAGGATCTTATTTAGATTTGTACAAGGAAATATCACACAGTCAGTCTCCAAGGGGAAAAAGTTTGGGTAACTGAGTGCAAACTTGGACACCAAAGCAAAGAGATGGTTACCATGACCATATACAAAGTTGTGAAAGTAAATTAAAAGGAAACAGAGATTATGGCAACTTCATTTCCCTACACCCATAGCAAGAATCATTCCCCTCACAGAATTATTTGAAACATTTGTCTGTGAGAGCAGATGCATTTAAAATAATAAATATTGTAAAAATGTTTGTACCTTTAAATACTGGTGTTCAGATTAGAAACTGTGTCTCCCAAAGATGTAAAAATTGTAGTACTGCCTGAGGGGGTGTTGCGGTTTATTTAAATGTCCCCCCAAAGCTTCGTGCAGTCCTGGAGGTGGCTAAATGTAAAAAAATCCTTGAATTTCATCAGATACAGATAAAGCCATTGTTCAAGATTTCTCCTTTTTAAACATTTGGAATTTTTATTAGTAATGTTTGCGTACATAATGATTACATTCATCATTGGGAGCAGATACATATACAAAATATGTCAATTCTTTTAACTTCCTCTCCTCTCCCCTTCATTCATTTTCCCTTCCCTTTATCTCTTGGTTCCTTTCCCATTTGCAAAAGATATCCTTTGAATTCAATAGAGTCAAACCTTGTTTATCTTAGGATGGCAAAGTAGGTGCAGTGATTTGAATGTGTCCCCCCAAAGTTTAGAAACACAGAGAAATTTTTTTTCTTCTTGTACTGGAGATTGAATTCAGGCCTTCACACTGAACTATATCTCCAGCCCCTTTTTGAGTCAGAATTTCACTAAACTGCTAAATTGCCCAGGCTAAGGATTGATTCTCTTACATCAGCCTTCCAGCATTCCAGGATTACAGGTATGCATCATTGTGCTCAGCTCTTGTGGGAAAACAATTCCAAGTGTAGCAGTGTTTGGGAGCAAATGGGGCTCTGAAGTGATATTTAAAAGTCTTCATGAATGGATTAATATCATTATCATGGGAGTTGGTCATTGCCAAAATGGATTTGCAGTTAGTTATAAAAGCAAGTTTTGCCCTGCCCCTTTCATGTATTCTCTGTTGCTTTTCTACCTTCCTCCATGAGAGCATGGAATTCCCTCACTGGAATGTTAGACTTCTCAGCCTTACAACTGTAAGAAATAAATTTGTTTATAAATTATGTGGCTTCAGATGCTTTTTAATAGCCATACAAAACAGACTAAATGTGGGTGACTCTGAGTGTTAATAATAGGACCATGTTATTGCTACTCCAAGACCCACAAAGGAAAGCAAAGGTTTGAGTTATCCTAAATGCAGCTGTCAAGGAGCACTACCAATTATGAGGTAAGAAACTCCAGCCAGGGGGAAAACAAATATGTTTAATTAAATGGCTCATTTCCTGCCTTACCATTTAAAAGAGTTGGAAGAATCTTTGTTCGAATAAGGCAAAACAACAGAGGAGAACCCAGTGGGAAACAAAATAATGGATAAGAAAATGCCTAGATTAAAGGAATCTTCCAAAATCCTGATTTCTGTTTGGTTAGAACCAGCGCTGGAGGCAAAGACCTGGTAGGATATCCTTGTCCCATGGATGACCTGATTCCTTCTCACACCAAGGCAGTAATCTCCTTACCTATTCACAGAGAGAAGGAGACAAATGTCAGCCAGAGGAGGCAGTTTATTACACATAGCTTCTGGAAGCTTATTTGAAATGTGGCCTGAAAAAGCAGTTGTTACTCCTCCCTAAACAATCCAATCCTGCCACTTAAAAGGGGTGGAGTGGGGGGATGAAAATTCTCTTTGACTACTTTGCCAGTCTATGAAGCAAATGGCAAACTACTGATATTTAGTTGCATCATTTAAAATTGGCAAAAAAATTCCAGGAAAAAAATTCATTTAAAATTTGAGAAAAAAGAGGAAAAAGATAGATTACTTGTATGATTTATTTTGTTTTATTTATTTGGAGACTGGGTCAATATTTGGAGACAATTTCTCTTTGTAGGTTAGATGGCCTTTAGTTAAATATGTGCCTTGGGCTGACCTCAAACTTTCAGTGATCTTGCCTCAGCCTCCTGAATGCTAGGATTACAGGCATATACCACCATGCCAGGCTGTATGGTATTATTGGTTTCTTTTTTTAAAAATGACATTATTTATCAAAATAAATTTAATACATTATTCAAAGACCATTTCGATATTTAGCTGCCTTCAAGACGGTTTTTAGCACTCATAATGGACACTGTAGGTTTCTACACAACAGCACTCACTCTATTTCATACACCATTTAATAATTCAAACAGACCTCTGCAGTTTTTCAACATACTTGAGACAACTGTACCCTTACATATAGTAAACATTTTAATGTTAATACTAAAAAACTAAAACCTCAAATCACTATGCAGTAACATGGAGTGATTTTGGGAAAGATGTACAGCCAGCTAGCTAAGGCTACATAATCCCAGAGCTTTTGATTTTAAATGTTTTTTAACCAGTAGTATTACACTGTCTTCATCTCACACTCCTGCTTTTCTGGTGACATATACCACGTTCAGCTTCTATCCCTTTCCATGATTTTCACACTGCACAGGAAGCTGTTCTGATACCAATAACCTATACTGTCTTCCTGATTCACTACCCAACTTTGAATCAGTAGTTCTGAGTGATGCTTCCTGTACACTCAGGCTGAATTCAAGGTTAGTCTTTTGGTGGGTCCCAGCCTTTCCCTTTAGGAAAAAGATGAAATGGCCTCCATTTTTGGACTCCTTTCATCTCTGTAGCATGGGGCTGTATGTTGATTTGTGGGTTTTTACACATGTCTTGATAGAATTCTGATTCCAAGAAATGGGGATAAGAATTGTTCTCCATCAGGCTGTAGACCCTTTTCTGGGCAGTTGTAAAGCAGGCACCTGTAGCTTCGTGTATATTTTGGTCAATTAGAGTTTTGGTCTGAAAGTCTGTGTTTATCTCCTTTGGAGCTTCCTTTTCTATGAAATCAGTATATATTTTCCTTGCTCTTGAGGACAGCTTTTGGTATGATTTTTTTTATGTCTTCACAAGTCAACCAGAATTCAATATTTTCTTCACAGAGCTCAGATTTTAAAAAAAGCCCTGAATGCAACAAGACCATATTTACTGGCTAGCAATTCATCAAAGGCTTCTGACCACAGTAGTGTTTCCCCAGGAGAAGGTGTGATGGAAAGTTTTCTGTTTGTTTTTCTTGCTGGTTTTGGCCTTCACAGGAGTAGAAGAATTTTGCAAAAAGTAGTTTAGATGGGTTTTCCAATCTTTTAG
Organism: Hydrochoerus hydrochaeris; assembly: GCA_004027455.1. Taxonomy (NCBI): domain Eukaryota; kingdom Metazoa; phylum Chordata; class Mammalia; order Rodentia; family Hydrochaeridae; genus Hydrochoerus; species Hydrochoerus hydrochaeris. The sequence goes on along the minus strand of PVLA01007930.1, from coordinate 54,950 downwards.
AAGCATCCATTTCATCTTTTCCCATCTCTCTTTACTTTTGGGTCTGCTGACTGCACTCTTGTCTATGGGTACATAATCGTGCCAGATAGCCAAGAGCATAGCACTTTGAATTATCCTCCTGGGGCCGCAGATATCTCTGTATCATCATTTTCAAAGAAAAGTACACAAGATGGCTGTGCTGGCTGTAAACCCAGCACTCAGGAGGCTGAAGCAGGAGGATCTTTGTGAGTTCAAAACCAATCTGGGTTACAAAGTGAGCTCAAGGCCAGCCTGAACTGCATAGTGAGACCTTGTCTCAAAAAAACAAAACAAAACAAAACAAAACAAAAAAAGAAAAAAAAGAGAAAGGTACACAAACATTGGTTGTCATGTGGTTTTACCTTGCTTTCTCTCAGGTTAATTAGCTAGGGCACAAAAGTAAAGAGGAAAAAAAGTAACTGCCAATTACCACATCAACTTCTGCATCTCTGTAAAATCTGAGGGTTTGCAATTGTCAATAATTTTAGAGTATTTTTTTACTTCCATATAAAAAGAGATCCAAGCCTGGTGATGCATGGCTGCAATTCCACCACATGGAAGGCTAAGGCTGGAGGATTTCAGGTTGAGTCCATCCTGAGCAAGCAATGAGACCATGTTTCAAGATAGAACAGATAAAAAGGGACAAGTTTTAGATATCCCAGGGAAATTCCAATAATGTGATAATTCTGAGGCTGTGGGTCTAAACATTTTTTTCTCAGTATGTGTTTGTAATATGTAATAAAAACATTTATCTTGAGGAATTGGTGTATATATTTATCACATTTAAAAAAATTTTAACACCCAGAGGCTCATTTACTTGACAACAATACAAAATTATATCCTGAACAAAGAACCCTGATTAGCAAAATTTAAAGTTATATACTTTAAAAAAGCTATTAAATACTACCAGCATCACAAAATGCCAAAATAAAATCAAGTATTTTACATACTCTAAAAAGCAATGTTAATTCAAGTTATTTGAGTTTAGATTTTAATCATAGTTAATCTAACATGACATCAGTTATTTTGTAATTTTACATAATTTAAAGAGCAATGTTAATTCCAGTTATTTGTAGTCCCCAAAGAAAGTTTTATAATTGGGTATGTCATTTTTTGGAGGTGACCATGTATCCCATTTCTAAAAGGGGATTATCAGTGACTAAGAAGTGTTTTTCTTGGAATACAGCAGTCACCACTCGATGGGGAATTGACTATCAGATGATGATGATAGGAAGGAAACAACTGTTCTGCTAGTCTACGACTCCAAAGTCAAAACAGACCAGAAAAGGGTTTAATTGTGTAACTTCTTTGCTTAGGACCCTTCCTTTTAGCATTTTGTTTCACACATTTTGAAAGTCACAGTTTTCACTATGACCTGCAAAGCTCTGCTTAATCCCTCCCCTGTCCCTTTGCCTTACTGTTTTTCTAACCTCCTGTTTTACAAGTTTTGTTTTTGTTTTGTTTTTTACCATGCTGGGGATTTGAATCCAGGGCTGCAGCACATTAGGCAAGAGAGCCACAACTCCTGGTCTCTTCTTTTTTTTATTTCATCATTGTCTTCTAATTCCTCTGGCAGTGTTGCTATTTCTTGACTATCTCAGACATACTTTTGTCTTGGGCCCATTGCGTTTTCTATCTCCTGTGTCTTAAATGTTCTTCCTCTGAATAGCTACAGGCCTCACTTTATTTGGTCTTTTCACATCCTTCTTAAAATATCATCTCCTCAATGAGGGTCACCCTGAGTACCTTATCCCCTATCTCAGTGTTCTATGTTTTCCATAGCATTTACCACCTTCCAACAGTTGTCTGCTTGTCTCTTTGTTTCAGTCACTCTCTAACAAATATGCAAAAATTACTAGGGCTTGAGCCCAATGCCTCATATATTTTAGATAAATGCTGAGCTATATATAGGCCCTTTTAAATTTAAAACAGGGTCTTACTAAATTATCCAGACTGACCTTGAACTTGTAATCCTCCTGCCTCAGCCTCTCAAGTGGCTGGGATTATAGGCATCCAATTTGTTTATTATATTATCTGCTCACGTGCTTCCCACTGGAGTATAAATTCCATAAAGATGTTTATATATTCTATTTATGTGTGTGGGGTCACTGTTTTGAATAGTGTCTTGTACATAATAAGTACTTAATATTTTTTGAGCAAATGAATGAGCTTATAAATCTTTAGAGGTTTTTTTTTGTTGACATCTTTAACAAGGAATCCTTCAGTCTATTATCGTTGGATAGTAGCTCTGTGTTTTAACTTTCCATTCCTGTGACATAATACCTGACATCAACTTAGAGGAGAAAGGACTTATTTTGACTGGTGATTTCAGGGTTTCAGTGTATGGACAACTTGTTCTTTTGCTGTGAGCCTGAAATGAGGCAGGGCATTATGGCAGAAGGATGTGGTGGAGCAAAACTGGCATGGCAGCCAAGAAACAGAGAGACAGGAAAAAACTCAAGAAGAAGGGGTTAGGGACAAAATATTGTCCACAAAGTCACATCCCTATGACCCACTCATCTCTTAATTTGCCCTCATTTTCCAATAATAGAAGCAAACTATGATCTCATCAATAATCAGTCCACTGCTAGAGCTTTCATGATCCACTCATCTTTTGAAAATTCTACCTTTGAACACAGGAGACTTTTGGGGGACATTTTAAATCTAAACCATAACATTCTGGGGATAACAGGTAAATCTTGGCTCATCTGAGTAACAATACACTCCTTTTGGATAGAGTGGCTTCCCATTAGTGAATCTTGAATTAACAGCAATGAAAGTTAAGGTATGATATTTCTGTTTCAATTTGTATATTTTTGGATTTTCTCGATAATTTTTTCTTTTTCTTTTAGAAATTTTAAGATACAAAATAGAGAAATGTTACAGAGAACCTACATTTGCAGTTATCAAACAGTTATCAAAATGGCTAGTTGCCTCTTACATCTCACATGTCTCTCCTCAAAACTATTTTGAAGCAAAATACTATTATAGCAAAATGCTGACATATCATTTCACATCATATAATTGTGTCAAATTATCTGAAAGTTATTTTGTTTTGTTTTCATTACTGGAGATTGGACCCAAGGGCTGTCACCACCAAACTACATCCTGACCCCTTTTTATTATTTTATTTTGAGACAGGGTCTGCCCAGGATGGCTTTGAACTTTTGATCTTGCCAAAGCCTTCCAAGTAATAGATTGTAAGCTTGTGCCATCACTCTAGCTCTGAAGATTTTTGATAAGAGTTGAATATTATTAAAACTCTTAACAAGTCACTTGTATTCTAGAATTTAACAACATTTTTTATCTTTGTTTCTAAGATCTGCTGAGCCAATCTTTTTTTCTTTTTTCTGTCTCTCTCCCCTCTCTTCTCCCCACTCTCCCACTTTCCTTTCCATCCCTCCTGCTCTCTGTAGTCCCCCTTCCTCTTTCCCTCCCTCCCCCTTCCTTCCTTGCTTTCTTTTTGTACTGGGGATTGAACCCAGATCCTTCACACTGAACTACATTTCCAGCCCTTTTTGTTTTTGTTTATTTTGAAACAGGGTCTTGTTAAATTTCCTGGGCTTAGTTTGAATTTGCAGTCCTCCTACTTCTTCAACCTCACAGAGTACTGAGATTTATCAGGATTAGCCAATTTTCCGATTTACGCTTAATTTGAATTTGACATTTTCTCTTTTGGTTATGTGGTTTTTATGCAATATGTATGGTATATATTTTTTATATATATCTAGGTATTTTTAAAAAACTTTGCCTTAAGATATCTGCTTGTCATATAAATGACCTTTTATATAAAATGATTGGATACTTAGGAAAAAGCTGTTTTTAGGGCAAAAGCTTATTGGTAATATTTAATTTTTCTAAAACTGAACTGCTTTTACTATTATTGTTACAAGAAAACATCATTTTATAGTTGAGGGTTTCATTTATCTGTGAAATATAAGATCAAATTAGTGATGCATGAGTAGGACCAGTATTGTTGTACAAATGGCTGAAGAAGAGCTAGGTAAAATACTTTGCTCAGACCAGTTGAGCTGTAATTTATATCTCAAAGTCTATGACTTATTTTTGAAGCCAAAATTCTCTGTGCTACAAGAGTACCTCAGGCAGACTGAAAGCATGACCAAAATTAAAAGTGATTAATTTGCTGAAAATTGTTTACAGGCCCTTGTAATATATGAATTTTTTAAAGCTATGGGAAGGGAGGGGTAAACAACTTATATAACTATCACAATTTGTCCATTATTAATATAGATTATTTTAAAATTAATTAAAATGATATAAATAAGAGACTATACCTTACATGTGAACTTTAATTTCATTAGTTATTTAGTTTTAGTAATTTTCTTATTTTATCAGTTGCAAAATTGTAATGCAAAGTTGATCCTATCTATGTTAAGTTTTTTTTAAAGGATAAGATCTCTTATGTTACTCACATTGGTCTTGACTCTTTGGAATCAAGGAATTCTCCTTCCTCAACTTCTTGAATAATTTGGACTGCAGGCACCTAGCACCACACTCAGTTTAAGGTACCTATCCTGCTTAGAAAGATTTAAAAGTTTTACGTGCTGACTAGGAAATTTTAAAATATATTATCTTAAAAAGATTTTCTTGACAGACAAATCAGCATCTCTGCCAGTTTTTACATCATTATTTTTGGCAGCATAATTAGCTGTAATGCCAAGATTCAGATATATGGTAGTTGGAGTTATATAGATGATCCAAAAATTCATTCTCAAATTGTGATATATCTCACATCCATAAAAAATGGGATATGGGTTACAAATGACTAGGTGTATGCATGGCTTAAAAACTGTTCGAATAGATGTATGTAGTTTTTACTAAAGAGATGAGAGCTTTTTGATCTATTATAACTTTGATTATCTATTTCAATTAAAAAATTCAAAGCCTCAGCATTCTTTCAGGCTTTTGGCAGTATATAATGATAGGTATACAGTAATGCTCAGCATTTCTTGATGGAAAAAGCCTATCTTTGGACTTTAGATGAGTAGTGGAAGTTACAGGAGAAAGGAGTTGCTGATTAATGAAATAAGATTCTAGGAAGGTGGTTGGTAAGGCCACTTTAAATGGTAATGCCTAAGGATGCTGGGCCAAGTGAGAGAAGAAGGACTGAAATCTTGTGCTTTGTCTGTTAAATTTGTGTTCAGAGATTATATACCTGGGGAGGCACCTTTCACTTACGCAGTATAGCAGCATGAGGTATCAGAGGTTCTGGTGGCCAGAGATGCTTTTCAGAGGTAAGAAGGGATTCTTGTTCCATAATGACTACACCCAAATTGAAAGGAAAATCTAAAAGGTAACTCTTTGAAATATTTGTTTCATATTTTATTCAGGAGAAAAAGGTACTGATTTTCCTGTAAAAAAATTATTATGTCTATAATAACAAATTTACTACATAAAGAGAACATAGCTAAACAGTTTAACTTACATATGTATATATTTAAAAATTTGTTGTTTCCTATCACTTAAAATTAGGTTTCATTATTTATTCACACTCATGAAGAATTGATTTAGTGGCCCATACTTGATCTTGCATCTTCCCTATCTTTCTGGACTCCTTTCCTACAATTTATTTCCACCTTTCTTGTATTCTAGCCAAAGAAATGTGCTTTTTTTGGTCATATATTCTTGAAAGGTCAAGGTTGTTTTTGTTTTAGGGCTTTACTTTTACTTAGAATGTTCTGTTTCCTCTACGCTATCTTTGCATGGCTGGTTTCTTTTCATCCTTTTGGTCTTAGGCATTTTAGTGAAACTTTCCCTCACTTCCTAGCTGTGATAATGGTCTCTCCAGCTCCAGTGTATTCTATCACTCTGTTTTTAAAATAGTGTTTGTTATATATATTATCTTCACTTATATGCTTAATTTTTTCTGGAGTATAAATCCTCCAAGAGCAGTAACCTTGTTTGTCCTATCGTATCCTCAGTTTCATAGTAGAGTACCTGGCACAAAATTGGTATTCAATAAAATTCTTACATAAATCAAAAGTCAGAATGTCATATTATATTTTAGTATATATGCTTCCAAAACAAGCATTCTTGTTATATTTTAAAGTTATTTTTCTGGTTTTTATGTTAGCAGTATGCTTTTTATTTTTCTGTATTTTATTATTTAATCAGTTTCTTCTGCTGTTTTCTGAACCAGACAGCTTCCTGTGAGGCATATTAAAAGGTTTCAAATTTAGGTTAAAAAATAAATTACTTGTTTCTGGTAAATAGCATCATACAATGCATGGTTTAATTTCAAATTTTCTTCAGATTGTAACTGTCAATTTCAAGGGACTGTTAGTCATCTGGATAAGGATTGATGGTGTATGTTAATACCATACAATCTATTAAGTAGATATAGTTTGCAAAAACTATTTGATAGAGATAGGCTGATGCTGGCAAGAAGTATTCTGTGTTTTTTCTCAAATGCTGTGAACTTTGGGGGAGGGGAATAGGGACCAGTCCACGTTTGTCTGCTTATGAAGTAGTTGTATTAAATGATCCCTTGTTATCAGTTAATGCCAGTGAGGCTGTGTTGTCTGTTAGTCTAGCACTCAGGCAGCTATTTGGTTGGTTAGCCCTTTATTGATGTTCTGGCAAATGTATAGGTATGAATCCAGATCAGTTTAAGTATGACAGCAAGACTTTGAAGAATTCTTGGCTGATGTCCTTTATTATCTATGAATTAGAAGACAAGGTCATTTGCTGAGAATAAGGGGGGGGGAGAATGGCAGAATGCGAGATTTAGAGAATATAATGAAGAATGTAAGGGAACTTATTAAAAAGAATTGTTTGGTAGAGCTGAGGAACAAACTAAGGTGTGTAAACAGACATTTTCAGTGGCATTAGTCTGCTCATTTGTGTGTTCGACTAGAATGGTAAATACCTAAATATGGTAGACAGTTTCTTTTTTGAGTTTTTTAATGTATGCCTGACAGTTGAAATAAAAATACTATCTAATGTTTTAATGTAGATAGATTTAATATAACTACAACATGGAGAGGTAAAATGACTTCTATGATCTAATGTTTTTATATTCTACTTGAATTGTTAAAATAGACATCTAAGAAGACTGAAAATTGTTTTATTTTGATCCTTACACCAACCAGTAAAAATTATAGATAGCTGGGTCTGGTGGTACACACCTGTAATCCAGTACTCTGGTAGGTTGAGGAAGAAGGATTGTAAATTCAATCTCAGTACCTTAGAGCTTTAGCGAGATTCTGTTTTTTGTTTTGTTTTTCTTTTTTTTGTACTGGGATCGAACTCATAACCTTGCAGTTGCCAGGCAAGTGCTTGTGCCACTGAGCTACATCCCCAGTCCAGTGAGATTCTTTTTCTTAAGAAAGAAAAAAGATTGAGGATGTAGCTCAGTACAAAGGCCCTTGGTTCAGTATCCAATACCACAAGCACACAAAAACAACAACAACAAAAAAAAAACAAAGATGTGTATAATATATAGTACTAACAAAATGGATCAAGTTAAATGAAATACTAAGATACTCAGATAATTAAAAAAGGCAAGAAATAGGGCACAGGAATGAAAATTGAAGGAACAGAAAAAAAATGGTAGTTTTAAATCTAAATATTCTAATGTTTATATTAAATGTAAGTGGTAAAAATAAAATCATTACAAGCTCACAATTTTCAAAATTAATACTAGATATACTTTACTATATTTTTCCAGAAGAAACTCTAAATATAATGGTATAAATAGGTTAAAAGAAAAAGATGAAAAAGGCTGTACATGAAAATACTAATTAAAAACTATGTTTGGCATAACTATATGTATACCAGAAAAAATAGCCAGACATTATGTTGCAAGCCTAGAGTCCCAGCTACTTGGGAAGCTGAGGCAGTAGGTGGCAAGTTCAAGGCCAGACTGGGCAATTTAGCAAGATCCTCAGATTAAAAAGAAGAAAAGGGTGGGGATATAGGGCAGTTGTGAAGCACCCTTGTGCTCACCCCTCAGTACTGAAAACAAAACAAAACACAGAAAAAATAAGAGTTTAGAGCAAAGAAAATTGCCAGGTGTGTTCCATAATGATTAATCAATAAAATGAACAAACTTAAGTATCTGTATACCTAGCAACAGATTCAAAAAAGTGGAAAAAAGTTTTTAGAATTTAAAAGGAAAATTCAGTTATATGTAGAGACTTCAACATTCTTTACTAAATGATAAAGCAAAAAGAAAGAAAATTAGTATTTATGTAACACTATCAACTAGCTGGATCTAGTTAGAGTTAGAGAACATACCATTCAACAGAGCACAGTACATATGTTCATGGGACATACATCAAAATCAGGAACCAACAAATATTTTCTGTAAATGACCAGATAATAAATATTTTAGGCATAGTGAGGTATATGGTCATTTTTACTACTCAGCTCTTCCATTGTAGTGTGAAAGCAGCCTATTTCTGTTTTATGGTACCAGGACTCAAACTTATGACCTAGTGCTTGCCAGGCAGGCACTGAGCCACTGAGCTATGTCACTGGCCCCAAACAGCCTTAAGAGCATTTATAAATGAGTAGATATGTTCCAGTAAAAGATTATTCTAGATTCTGAAATATGAATTTCACGTGTTCACATCTTGAAATGTTCTTTTGCTATTTTCAGCCTTTTAAAATGCAAACAGTAGAGCCTGGTGTGGTGGCGCACTCCTATAATTCCAGCACTCGAGAGGCTGAGGCAGGAGGATTGTTGCAAGTTTGGGACTTACAAAAGATTTATTTCTCTGTTTCCTATTATCTTTCATTTTGTTTTTAAAGCTATTTATACTTTGAGCATCTCATATAAGAGAAGTTAGAAAATATTTAAGCTTGTATATCTGATATGTTCCATTTAACATTATGGTCTCAATACACATTCATTTTCCTACTAAAAACTCACATTTATCCTTCTTTATGGTAGAGTAGTACTCCATTTTATATAAACACATTTTCTTTTTTTTGATTTTATTTTACAGAGAATAAAACAAAAGAGGACAGAACAATGAAGATCAGAACAGAACAATACAAGCAACGCAGCACTTCACAACAAGACAGTTGACTATCAACAGTAGCTACCATAATATCTTTCTTTGAAATAGTTGAGCATAGCTTCACAAACAATAATAATAACATAACAAAACAGAATAAAAGCATTCAAGAGAATGAAACTATTACAAGGCATTATGAACCAAATAACAGAAAATGAAAAATGGCTACTATAATATCTCATTTTCCATAAAAAATTTGTTTATATTATTATACATATTAAAATCAAGTAACACACAACATGATAGAACCAATGGTAATAGAAGAACAAAAGTATGGTAGGACTTCAAAGCCAGATGATATTAAATCATCAATGGCTGCCATAATGTCTTGTTTTCTTCAAAGTAGCTGTTCATACCATCACACATAATAAGATCACATAAAACAGAATAAAACCATTCGAACCAATGAATGGAAACATTATAAGTCTTCAAAGCAATATAATGGGGATCTAGGATTACCACAGAATGTTATGTGCTCTTACCTTTTCTTTTCTTTTTTTTTTTTAATTGGTACTGGGGATTGAACTCATGACCGCCTGCTTGCAAGGAGGCACTTATGCTGCTAAGCTAAATCCCGAGCCCCTACTCTTACCTTTTCTTATACTAGGGAGACTATGCAGTATTTACACATGTGAGTTTGATTTATTTTGCTTATGAGTATGGTCTCATGTTGCATCCATTTATTTTTAACTATCTCAATGTGATCATTCTTTATACCTGAGTAGTACTCCATTGCATAAAAGTACCACAATTTTATAATCCATTCCTCAGTTGATGGGCATTTAGGTTGTTTCCAAGATCTGGCTATTACAAATTGTGCTGCTATAAACATGGGTGCACATATATCACTATGGTATGGTGTTTACAGTTCTTCTGGGAATGTACCTAGGAGTGGAATAGCTGGGTCAAATGGGACTCCCAAACCGAGCTCTTTGAGGAATCTCCAGACTGACCTCCACAGTGGTTGCACCAGTCTATACTCCCACCAACAGTGCAGAAGAATTCCTTTTTCCCCACAGCCTCTCCAGCATTTCTTGTTGGTAGTTTTGTTGATCCTGGCCATTCTTTCTGGAGTTAGATGAAATCTCAGTGTGGTTTTAATTTGCATTTCTCTAGTGACCAATGATGATGAACATTTTTTCATGTAATTATTTGCCATTTGTATTTATTCACCTGAGAATTGTGTGTTCATCTTGGGTGCCCATTTTTGGATTGGGTCTTTGAATTTTGGGAGTCTGATTTTTTTTAATTCTTTATAAGTTCTAAAGAGAAGTCCTTTGTCTGAGGGACAGTTAGCTAAGATTTTTTTTTTCCCAGTTTTGGTTTTTCTTTTCACTACGCTGGAGATTTCTTTGGACATGCAGAAACTCTTTAATAAGGTGTGATCCCAGTTATTGATTATGGGAAGTATTTCCCACACAGTTTGGTTCTTGTCCATGAATTCTTTACCTACCCCTATGTCTTCAAGATTTTTACCTACTTTGTCTTGCAACAGATTTAGTGTTTCTGTTTTAATATTTAGTTCTTTGATCCATTTAAATTTTAGTTTAGTACATGGTGATAGGCATGGGTCTAGTTTTAGTTTTTGGCATATGGATTGCCAGTTTTTCCAGCACCATTTATTAAAGAGACTATCGTTCTTCGAGTGAACATGTTTGGCCCCTTTATCAAAGATAAGGTGGTTGAGTGTGTTCGCAGTTGTATCTTCTAGTCTATTCCATTGATCTTCAGGTCTGTTTTTATTCCAGTACCATGTGATTTTATTACGGTAGCTTTGTAGTGTAACTTGAAGTCAGGGATTGTGATGCCTCCTGCCTTGGCTTTGTTGCTTAGAATTGCCTTTGCTATTCTAGGTCTCTTCTGGTTCCAGATGAATTTTAGTGATTTCTCTAGGTCATTGAGGTATGTTAGTGGTATTTTCATTGGGATGGCATTGAATCTGTATAACAATTTTGGGAGAATGGCCATTTTCACAATATTTATTCTTCCTATCCATGAACAAGGGATGTGTTTCAATTTTCTGAGGTCTTCAATTTTTTTTTCAGAGTATTGTAATTTTCCCTGAATAGATCTTTTACATCTTTTGTTAGATTAATTCCTGAGTATTTCATTTTTTTTGGATGTTATTGTGAAGGGTGTGGCTTCTCTTATTTCTCTCTCAGTGATTTTGTTGTTAGTGTATAGGAATTCTATTGATTTTTGAGGATTGACTTTGTATACAGCTACATTGCTGAATTTATTTATTATATCTAGGAGTCATTCAATGAAGCTTTGGGGGTCTTCTATGTAAAGTATCATGTCATCTGCAAATAATGATAGTTTAACTTCCTCTTTTCCTATTTTTACTCTTTTTATTTCTCTCTCTTGTCTAATTGCTCTGGCTAGTGTTTCCAGTACTATGTTGAATAAGAGCAATGATAAGAAACATCCTTTTCTTGTGCCTGATTTTAAGGTAAAGGCTTTCAGTTTTTGGCCATTTAATATGATGCTGGCTGTTGGTTTGTCATAGATGGCCTTTATCATATTGAGGTAGAGACCATCTATTCCAATTCTCTGTAAGGTTCTTATCATAAAGGGGTGTTGGATCTTATCAAAAGCTTTTTCTGCATCTATAGAAATGATCATGTGATTCTTATTTTTGGCTCTATTGATATAGTGGATTATATTTCTTTATTTGTATATGTTGAACCATCCCTGCATGCCTGGGATGAATCCTACTTGGTCATGGTGTATAATCTTCTTGATGATTTGCTGCATTCTGTTTGCCAATATTTTATTGAGAATGTTTACATCTATGTTCATTAGGGAGATTGGCCTGTAGTTCTCTTTTTCATTTGGGTCTTTCTCAGGTTTTGGTAGTGGAGTAATATTTGCTTCCAGGAATGACCTAGGGAGAATTGCTTCCCTTTCCATTTCATTGAACATTTTGAGGAGTGTCAGCATTAAGTCTTCTTTGTATTTTTTGTAGAATTCTGCGGTGAATCTGACTGGGCCTGGGCTCTTCTTTGTTGGTAGGGACTTAATTACATTTTCAATGTCATTAATAGAAATTGGGTTATTCAGCAGTTTTACATCTTCTTGACCCAGCTTTGGTGGTTCATATGTTTGTAGGAATCTGTCCATTTCTTCTGTGTTATCAAATCTATGAGAGTAGAGGTATTTGAAATAGGTGTTGATGGTCTTCTGTATTTCCAAAGAGTCAGTAGTGATTTCACCTTTTTAATTCCGAATTGCATGAATTTCAGTCTTTTGTTTCCTTTTTTAAATTAGGTTGTTAGGGGCTTATCAATTTTATTTATTCTTTCAAAGAACCAACTTTTTGATTCATTGATTCTTTATATTGTTTTCTTAGTCTCTATTGCATTAATTTCTGCTCTGATCCTTATAATTTCCTCACTTCTTTTGGCTTTGGGCTTGGCTTGCTCTTCTTTTTCTAGATGTTTCAGGTGTAATATCAGGTTGCTTATTTGTGTTTGTTCTGTTTTCCTAATGTGGGAACTCAGTGCAATAAATTTTCCTCTGAGGACCACTTTCATTGCATCCCACAGGTTCTGTTAAGTTCTATTTGTATTTTCATTTGCTTGTAGATATTGTTTAATTTCCTCTGTGACCAATTGATTGCTCAAGAGTATATTATTCAATTTCCATGTATTTGTGGGGTTTTTGCAGTTGCTTTTATCATTAATTTCCAGTTTCAAGGTGCTATGATCCAACAACATGCATGGGATTATTTCAATTCTTTTGCATTTACTTAAATATGTTCTGTGGGCTAGTACATGGTCTATTTTAGAGAATGTTCCATGTAATGCTGAGAAGAATGTATATTCTGATGTTGCTGGATGGAACACTCTGTATATGTCTATCAAGTCCATTTGTTTACAGGTATGATTCAGTTTTGTTATTTCTTTGCTGATTTTCTGTCTAATTGATCTATCCCTTTGTGTCAATGGCATGTTAAGGTCTCCTGTTACAATTGTGTTATTGCTCATTTGATTTTTCATTTCTGTTAAGACTTGCTTTTTATAGCTGGGTGCTCTGGAATTTGGTGCATATATATTTAAGATTGTTATCTCTTCCTCTTGAAGTTTTCTCCTAACTAGTATACAATGACCTTCTTTATCTCTTCAGAACTTTCTTGGTTTGAAGTTCACATTGTCTGCAAACAGAATAGCTACCCCTGCTTTTTTTTTTTAGTTCCTCTTGCATGAAGTATTGTTTTCCATCCTTTGACTTTCAGAATATGAATTTCCTTTTGGGTTAGATGACTTTCTTGTAGACAGCATATGGTTGAATGTTGTTTCTTTATGCATTCTGCCAGTCTGTTTCTTTTGGTGAATTGAGGCTTTTTACATTAATGGTTATAACTTTTATATATTGGTTTATTGATGGAGGAGCTAAAGATGGCTGATCAGTGAGCAACAAAATACAAAGCCTCCTGAGAGAAACAACTCGAATGCCAGAATAAAACATGCTGGAGAGACCCAGACAGAGGGAGATGGATCCTCTTGACACAGGAAGAAATTAAAGCATAAAAAAGCTTGTCAAACACACAGTCTCAGGGCTACAATTGGAACAGCTAAAATTACGTGACACGGCATTTTCACTGGGACCTGCCAAGTTTGTGCCAGCCTGAATTCTCAAATTCATGCCAGCTGGAAGAGCCACACAAACTCGTTCTTGTCACCAGTCACAGGAGCCACAGCTGCACTGAAGTTGGGGGTTGGTTAGCCCAACAGAGAGCAGAACCAGCAAAGGGACCTCCATTAATCCATGGTCAGTGCTGGGAATGAGACCCCCACCACGGGAAGGGCATGACCAAATGGACAACATATTGGAATTGGGCAGGAGGAGCCTGAACTGGGAGCGACAGTGACTTCAGTTGGTAGTTTCCTCCCCAGAGCAGATTCATGCGATTTGCTTGGATTGGGTCGAGCCCCTGGCTGTGAGCCAATGAGCCATCCCAAATCAATTCCCTGTGCCTACCATACACTAACCTGGTGAAGGCCCCTGAAGTTTGGCTGGTCCAGTGGGGAGGGGCCAGCATATGCAGCTGCTGCTTACACCTCAGTGACAAGAGCAGGCAGGAGAGGGCAGAGTTCCCTCACCAGCATCCTTCGGAGGAACCATGGCCTCCACTGTACACCTGTGTGGAGGAAGCCAGGACCATGACAGGAGAGAGAGGCAAGAGGAGGCCCCCAGCCCAGAACCCTGAGAGCACTGATCCAGGAGAGGGAAAAACAAAGGAGACTGAGGGCGGCAAACATGCAACATCAGACATGTCTTCAATAGACATTAAAAGATATCTTTGGGACCTTGTAGATGAGCTCAGAACTGAAATATTAAATCAGGTAAAGCAAGATATGAGTAGAGTAATAAAAGAAATGCTAAGCATCTCTCAGGAAGACATAGAAGAAGGGAGGAACACATGAAAAGGAGAGAAGCATTTGATAAAGAAAATATAGAATGCATGAAACAGATTCAAAGAGACTACCAGGAAATTAAAAACTCCATTGAAAGCTGGCAAAACTCCTTAAAAGACACTAAGGATAGACTATCACAACTTGAAGACAAGTTTGCATTGAGTGATCATGAAAGGAAAGATCTCTTAAAAATAACAAGGAAACAGGCAGTAACAATACAAAGGTTAGAAGATGACAAGAGAATCTATAATTTAAGAGTAAGGAATATGAATGAAGAAGCAGGAATACAAACAGGTGAATTACAAAGGCTATTCACAGAAATAATTAAGGAAAACTTCCCAAGCATGGGAAAAGAAAATGACATTCAGTTGTGTGAGGAATACAGAACTCCAGCCACCTACAACCAAAACAGATCTACATCCAGACATATGATAATCAAGATACCAGAAATTCAATATAAAAACAGAATATTAAAAGCCATCAGAGAAAAGAAACATCACCTATAAAGGTAAGACCATCAAGATCACAGCAGACTTCTCAACACAGGCCATCAGATCATCAGATCAAGAAGAGCTTGGAGCGAAGTCTTCCAAGCCCTAAAAGAAAATAACCTCTAGCCCAGATTGATGTACCCTGCAAAGCTGTCACTAGAAATTAATGGAGAAACAAGATGCTGCCATGACAAAGAGGAAATGGGCGAGTTTGTGACCACCAATCCAACCCTACAGAGAATACTGAAGGACATTCTAGAGAGAAGGAAAAAAAAATACCAGGATTTTAGGAACAGTGGCAGAAAGGCCTCAATGTGCAGGGCAGGCAGTAGAACGAAGGAGAAAAGTAGATAAACAAAGGCAGAAAAATAGCATAGCAGAAATGAGGCAGAGAAGGATAACTAGAATCTCTAACATAGATGGCCTTGATACACTATATTGTTAATAGTGTACCAGGATTTAAAACCACATTACACACACCACTCTGTTTAGATGTATTATATTCAGTTCCAGTCATTCTACCTGTACTAGATTTGAGGCCACAGACAGTTATCCTGAAATTTAACAGGATATAGTATGGTAATCATCCTTAACTTCTTTAATCTAAATTTAATCTAAAACTCTGTATAACCTACAGTTTTACCATGACTGATCGTAATTGAATCTGGTTTGTTAGATCGCTGTTTTGTATTGATAGATTTTATTCAAAGCTGTTATGGTTGATAGTATAAAGTCTGAGCATATAGGCAACTGCACTGAAGATGACAAGGTTCACTAGAATATCCACTCTAGTTTGATTATTCCCTGCCTTTGAAGTTTTATACTGTCTACAATGTTTTATTTTTACTAATATTGTTATGTACTGCTATATTCAGGCATACTGCTATATTCAATTATAGACAATTGTGTTGAACATAGTAAGAAACCACACTGTAGTCATTGTAGATCACCTTGTACTGTGGCACCTCACGAGTTGTAACTCTGCTCACAGCTGAGTGGGCCTACCTCCCCTCCTAAACACGTTTTCTTTTTTATCGGTAGTGGGGATTGAACTCATGACTGCGCACTTGCAAGGCAGGCACCTATGCCACTGAGCTAAATCCCCCAGCCCTAACACATTTTCTTTATTTGTTTATTTTTTTATGAATACATAGACCACTTCCAAGCTTTAGTGATAAGCAGTGTTGCTATACACATGGGTATTCATTTATTGCTGTAATATGATTTCTTTAATTCTTTTGGGAAAATGCTAAGAGGGGGAATAGCTCAATCAAATGGAATTTCTAGTTTTAGTTTCATGAAGAATCTCCATGTCAATTTCCATAGCATTTGAAGCATTTTATATTCATGCCAGCAATGTTAAGGGCCTTTTCTTTACAACCTCACTAGCATTTGGTCCAGTATTGTTTTTGGATGATAGCTATTCTTGCTGGAGTAAGATGGTATTTCAGTGTTTGTTTTAATTTACATTTCTCTGATGCCCAGAAATATTAATCATTTTTTCATGTATGTATTGGCTATCTGTACTTTTTTTTGAGAAGTGTCTATTCATTTTGATTGCTCACTTTCAAATTGAGTCTATTTTGGGGGAAGCGGCCTAATTTTTTTTTTTTTTTTAGTTCTCTGAAAATTTTAAATATTAGACCTCTATCAAAGAAGTAGTTGGCAAAAAAAAGTTCCCATTCTGTAGGTTGTCAGAAACTTTTTACTTTGATAATAATCCCAATTGTTGATTCTTGCTGCTTACTTTTTTGTTGTTGCTGTTGCAATTGGGTTTCTGTTTAGAACATCCTTTCCTTTGTGTATGTCTCAATGTGCTCTATGTCTTTAACACCTTTACCACATTTATCTTCCAGCAGATTATTGTTTTTTGTTTTGTTTTGTTTTTGTTTTTTTGTACTGGGTATTGAATTCAGGACCTTGCACTTGCCAGGCAGGGGTTTATGCTGCTGTGCTATATCCCCAGCTGTTTCTGTTTTAATGTTAATGTCTTTGGTGCATTATTTTGGTGCATGGTGATAGCGATCTAAATTCAGTCTTCTACATAGATTCAGTCTTCTGTGTAGCTAGTTTTGCCAGTACCATTTGTTAAAGAGGCTATCTTTTCTCCTGCATAGGTTTCTGACCCCTTTGTCAAAACTCAGATGATTTAATGTGTCTGGGGCTGTTTCTTCATATTCTGCTGAGTTCCATTGATCTGCATGTCTCTTTTTGTGCAAATACCATATGGTTTTGTTTTGTTTTGTTTTTGAGACAGGTCTTGCTATGTAGTTCAGGCTGGCCTTGAACTCATTGTGTAGTTCAGGTTGGCCTCGAACTTATGGTGATTCTCCTGCCTCAACATCTAAACCTACTGAGTGCTGAGATTACAGGCATGCACTACCTCACCAGGCACTATCTCCTTTTTCAGAGTACTGTGGTTTTCATTATAGAGATCTTCTATTTCCTTAATTGGGTTCTTCATTATCTGATTTTTTTTTAGATTCTATTGTGAATGGTATTGTTTTCCTAATTTCTTTCTTGATGAGTTCATAATTGGTATAGAGGAACACTGTCAATTTTTGTGAGTTAATTTTATATCAAACTACATTGCTGAATTTGGTTATTAGTTTTAATAGTCTTTTGGTGAACTTTTTGAATCTTCTGTGTAAAGAAGCATGTCATGTTTTCTGTGTATTTCTTTTTCTTGCCTGGTTACTCTAGCTAATGGTTGGAATACTAGATTGAACAGGAGTGGTATAGTGGACATTTTTGCCTTGTTCCTGACTTTAGACAGGTTTCAGCTTTTTACCATTTAATATGGTATGACAACAGTTTTATCATAAATGGCTTTTATCAGGTTTAAATATAATCCTTCTATATCTATTTCTTCATGGTTTTATTATGAATGGGTGTTGGATTTTGAAAAGGCATTTCCTGAATCTGTTGCAATGATTGTGTGACTTTTGTTCTTGTTTCTGTTTGTTTGGTGTATTCCATTTATTGATTTGCATATGTTAAAATATCCTTACATCCCTGGGATGAAGCATGCTTGGTAATGATGCATGATCTTTTTGGTGATTTCTTGTGTTATTTTTGCCATATCTTGTTGAGAATTTTTGTTTTTATGTTGATTAAAGAGCTTGGCCTATAGTTTTTGTGTTTGTTTTTAGTTGGGTCTTTGTCTGGTTTTGTAATCAGGGTAATGATAGTTTCCAGAAATGAGTTTGGAAGTATTGATTCCCTTTCAATTTTTTTAAAATTTGAGAAGTGTTTTTTTTTTGTCTTCTTTGTTTTGTTTTGGTAATTCTTATGTGTCTAGGAATTTGTCCATTTCCTCAAGATTCTCCGGTTTGTTGGAGTACAGTTTTTCATAGTATTTACTAATGATACGGATTTAGGCAGTGTCCATTGTGGTTTCACCTTTTTCATTTATAATTGCATTGATGTGGGTCTTTTCTTCTTTTGGTAAGTTCTACTAAAGATTTACCTATTTTTTTTTTTAAAGAAGCAACCCTTTGATTCATTGATTCTTTGTATTATTTTCTTAGTGTCAATTTCATTATCTTCCTCTCTGATTTTTATGATTCCCTTCCTTATACTAGGTTTGAGTTTGAACTGTTCTTGTTTTTTAGAACTTTGGGGTTCGGCATTACATTATTTAAGCTTGCTCCTTTTTTTCTAATGTGAGCATTCACAGCAATAAATTCCCACCTTAGGACTCTTCATTTTGTCCCATAGGCTCTCTTGTATTGTACTGGCATTATCGTTTGATTCTTGAAATTGTTTAATTTTTTTCCTGATTTCTTTTCTGCCCCACTAAGTGTTCAGGATTGTTATTTAATGTCCAAGTATTTATAAAATTATTGTGGTTTCTTTTGTAATTGATTTCTAGTTTCAGTATACTGTGATCTGATAGTATATATGGGTTCATTTAGGTTCTTTTGTATTTATTTTAGCAAGCTTTATGGACTAATATGTGGTCTATTTGGGGGAAGGTTCTGTGTGCTGCTGAGAAGAATGTGTATTCTGTTGTAGTAGGCTAGAATGCCCTGTAGATATCTATTAAGCCCATTTGTTCAAGCATGTGGTTCATCTCTGATAATCCTTTTATAATTTTTTGTTTTGTCTAGTTCAGTGATGGCAAACCTAAGGCATGTGTGCCACAGCAGGCTGTTTGTTATTATTGAAAGCACAAAAAAGTTTACCATCACTGGCCTAGTTGATCAACTTGTGAAAATGGGGTTTGAGATCCTCTACTATAATTGTGTTGACTGGAGTGAAAAATGCCTTGCTAATAAAGCACAGTTCTGAGTATGTCTGTGGATGATTGACATAAAGGCTAGCAAACTAAGGGAATCAAGACCCACCCTGGTTGTGGGTGACACCAACTAATAGACTTGACTCTGAATAGCATACAGAAGGGAAAGAAGAAGGAAGGTTTCCATTTTGAATATCCCCAATCTTCTTGAGTGGTGTCCTCTGCTGGAGTTATCCATGTAAGTCTCAAGGTCTCCAGTGTTTTCAGCCTTCCAATAGACTCATATTGGTGACTGTCCTATGAACTTCAGGGCAGTCCTTCAACCTTGGACTGGTGCTGCATCCTTGATCTCTCTTGTTTTGCAGCTTCCATATTCTTATGCTTAGCAGATGCTGATTCCTCCTGCTCTCTGGCACAGAGATAGCCACTGTGAACTCTCTACCTATGATCCTGTAACCCTATCAAATAAATTCCCTTGTATAATTATACATATATTTTTCTACTGAGTCTATTACTCTAGAGAACCCTAACTAATACAACTGACATATAGCTATTTTATTTTTTCAACTGTGGAGATCTCAGCTCTTTTACTGAGCCATCTACTTATTTTTTCAGTCTACTTTTTTTTTCCAACTTGGAATACTACTCATAGGAAACCTTTTGATTTTTATGATGCCACTTCATTCCCACAGTCTCTTTATTTTTTATTTTTTTGTGTCAGTGTCTCACTAGGTAGTCCAGACAGGCCTTGAACTCACTATATAGCTCAGGCTGGGTTTGAACTCACAAGTGATCCTCCTGGCTCAGCCTTGAACTCACTATATAGCTCAGGCTGGGTTTGAACTCACAAGTGATCCTCCTGGCTCAGCCTCCCAATTGCTGGGATTACAGCATGTGCTACTACACGTGGCTCTCATAGTCTTATTATTAAAATGGGGATGGAAGTAGAAATTATAGCCACTTTATACATATCCTTATTTTTAAAGATTTTTGGCAAATGATTGTTCTCCCTTTAGTGTTTCTTTTCTTTGCAATTTTAGTTATTTAAAAATTCTTTTAGAATCTGTGATATATTTTTTGAACCCACCACCCCACAGCCTTCAGAAGACTTGTAATTTTTCTAGTCATTTTAGAGGTGCAAAGTACATCAAAAAGCAGTTTACAAAAATGGAAATAAAATTTTCAGACATATTTGAAAAAAATTAAGAGACTTGCAATGAAAACAACTTGCCAAATTCACACAAGAAAATAAAATCAATTAATTGAAAATGAAGCTTTAATAAATCACATTCAAATATGATTCTTGAGAATCTGCATTAAACTTTGTTATATTTCAGAATTCTTAAACATATTTTATTTCTGTGATATATTACCCATTTCCTAAGGAAATAATTATATATATCTATCTAGATATCATAATTTTAATATAAACTGCAACTTGAAGACTTATGTAAATGTTGACCAATAAATGAATATTTAAGTAAGTAGAAAATGCTCACTAAACAAAGCAAGATACTAAAATTTATATATTATGTGATCTTAGTTTTATAAGAAAATATATTCATAGAAAAGAGGAAAGGAAATACATGTTCTAAATTTTATTTTTAACTTCTGTGTATTTTTCAAATTTTCTCTAATGAATATAAATTCATAAATTGAGACAAAAATAAGGTTAAGTGACATCTCTTCTGGATAAAATAACTATAAAGTACTCATGAATACAAATTCATGAAATATTAACCACATATGGTGTTTAATATTAAATAAGAGTTTAAAGTGATAACATGAGCTAGGCATGGTGCACATCCCTGTAATCTGAGCATTTGGATGGCTGAGGCAGGAGGGTTGCAGCCTGGCTCCATAGTGAATTCAAGGCCAGTTTGAACTACCATAGGGAGACCCTGTCTAAAAAAAAACAACAAAACAAAATAAAGTGATAAAATGACAAAATAGTAAAATAATGTAAGTTGAGAATAATCAGTGTAGACCAAATATAAAACCAGAGGATGTAAGATTAAATAATAAGACTGGACAGTGGTGGTACATGCCTATATTCCAGCACTTGGAAGGCTGAGAAAGGAGGATTTCCAGGAGTTCAAGGCCAGCCTGGACTACTGAGCAAGATCCTGTCTCAAAAAACAAAATAAACAAAAAAGCTAAATACTAAAGTTTTGTTCAAGTAACACAAAGATTTAAAAATAAAATCTCACTAAGCCCAAAGAAGTAGGTAAACTAGATACTCAAATTAAACCTTGATGTTAACATCCAAGAATGAGAATGAGAATAAGAAAAAGGGTTTTCTGAGCCAAAGAAGTTTCACACTTTAAGTGCCTTACAGCAGATTGTTGAGAGACAGAGGTCAGTATTTAATGGTTGCCATTTTTCCTGTGCTTTTCACATCTAAAAAAACCATAGTTTTGACATATTATAAAGAAAACTTGAAAGTCTTTGTTTTTTCCTTCTGTCAATTTTTTGGAAGTACCTATTTATTTATTTTGTGAAACTTGATTATGAAATGTTTGGTTGTAAAAGTTTGAAACCTTTCAAAAATGCTGAGGTAAAAAGGGTAGAAAAGTTGATATTTAAAATGGTATTTCATTTCATTCAGTTGCAGGTAGCCTCACAGAAATAGGTTCCTGGGAAAAGTTGGTTTGTTGCTATTTCTTTTCATGTGTATTCACTATAAATGAACCTTCTTTCATACATGTTCAGTTGAAAATTATCTAAAAAGGAAAAAAAAAAAAAAGAAAATGACCTGCCTCATAATGCCCATGTCAAACTAGTAGTAGCCTCAGACCTAGAGTCTATATGACTCTGACTCTCATACTCATAATTGAGTCAATGTTCTAATTCCAAATCCATAGGAAAGGGAATCAGTTTCTTCAGATGGCTGTGGTCTGTATTTGAGTTTGAAAGTGAAGGACTAGACCCCTAAATCTGTCTTTCTAGTAATATGAGAATAGGTTCTCAAAGGATTATGTTTTTGATATCTCTGGAATGTATCATGAATAATTTTTTCACATATAATATGAATAAGTACATAGTAAAGCCAGATCTTTTTTAGTTTGACACTGACTTCCACTCTACTTATACATTTGGAATACATCTTTTGATAGTAATAGCTTCATAGAGTGATCACAAAATGAGAACATGATGATTTGTAGATAGATCCCCCTTAAATGAATTTCTGTATTTAAGATTTCATTTTTATTTTATATTAAATCTTATCAAATGGTAACTTTAGTTCTACATCTTAAAATTAAATCAAGTATTATATTTCACATTTTAAGTGAGTTTATTCATACTATATAGGCATTAAAACCTAATATTTTAGAAAATCACTCTTGTTTTATGTACATTTCTATCATGACTTCTTGTATAATTTTAAAATATGAAATCCCCTTAGCAAACTGAGTGAATCAATTATGATATACTGTGGGATTAAGCCTCACTTTTTTTTAAAGAAGATAAAACCAAGGAAAATAAAACATAAAAAAACAAGCAAAATAAACCAGTATAAGTGATACAGGACTTCAAAACCTTATGAAATCAAGAATAGTTACCATAATGCCTTTTGTCACCTTCATATAGCTACAGATACCTTCAGACATAGTAAAAATTGAACAGAACAAAATAGAATAGAAACAATAAGAACAAAACAATGAATGCAATAAAAGACTTCAAAACAAGCCGAGTGAATCCAAAATTGCTATTATAATATGTGTTGCTATCTTTTAAATAGCTGCTCATGCCATCCGATTTAACATAATCAAAAAAAAAAAAACAAAAGAGAATAAAACCCCACTCAACAAAACAATGAAAATGATATGGTTTCCAGGCAGGGATCACCTCCTTGTAAGGCCTGGTTCTCTTTCTCCTACAGTCCGCGAATGGCGCTGACTCACGGAGAGAGGCTTGGGTCTGGCTGTGCCCACTCTGGCAGTGTCCTGGGCATGGCGCTGATTTCCAGGCAGGGATCACCTCCTTGTGAAGCAAGCCTCACTGTTTTGTGTCAGATTAAGCTCTCAAATGTAGATCACTTCACCTGACAGAAATATGGCTGCAATTCAGAAAAAAAAAAAAAAAAGCCAATGGATAAGTAGCATTATTTTATGTTGGATGAATGTAGACATTGTTCCTCGAGTGAATGTTTTATAAATCTGTGGATTAAATTTAAATAAACTTCATAAGTACATTTTTCAGAGATTCATAAAGATCCATGGAAAAGGTATTTCTGATAGTTTATGCATGAAATAGTACCATTAAATATTTTGTGTACATTCCTCTCACTTTATTGGGGTAACTCACACTTAGTAGAATGCTTTTTATTTTTATGTTTAATATATTTATATGTATAAAATGTGTATTTTATAAAAGTTTCGCTTTTCTTTTTCCTATCAATGGGTTGTATGAAAGGATTTAATCATTTTATAAATAAAAATTTTTAAATAAAAAGTTGAAAGTTCTAATAAAGTTTTACAGAACAGGTGAAACTGCTAGAATAATTGCAAGAGAATAAAGGATTTCCCATGCACTCCCTGTCCTCACATATACAATACTCTTCCCCAATACCATCTCCCACCAGAGGGGTACATGTGTTATATTGATGATCCTGCCTTGACCCATCACTACCCAAACTCCACAGTTTGTATTAGGGTTCACTCTTGGTGTTATACATTCTGAGTTTGGACTACTGTACAATGTCATATATCTGTTACAGTATCATACAGAATAACTTCACAGAATCATCTGTGTTCTGCCTACTCATCTCCCCCAATAATTTCTGACACCCACTAATCTTTCAATTTCTATATCGTTTCTAAAATGTCATACAGTTGGAATTATTTAGTATGTAAGCTTTTCAGACTTCTTTAATTAGTAATAGGCATTTGAGGTTTCTTCATGTCTCTTTGTAGCTTGATAGCTCATTTAAAAAAATTTTTTATTTAAAGAGAAACAAAAGCATATATAGGTTAGAGGTAATACAGAATTCCAAAAAAAAGATAAACAATAAGAAATCACTAGTTAATAAATTACATATTGTCTTCTTAGAAATAGTTGTTCAAGTTACAAAATTAAAGCATACAAAGTAGATAGTCAAACAGTGAAAGTGTAAACAGCTTCGCATGCATGAATCTCTACACGTATTTCTATCCTTTCTGTATTATCTTTGGAAAAACCAAACTTATCAAGACAAAACAAAACAAAACAAATTCCTATAAAAACATAAAACCAAAAAGTCGTATAAAACCACAGTACAAAGTGATCTACAATGATTACTGTGTTGTTTCTTATTATCTTCAATAGAATGTCTATATCATCAGGCATAATTGAATATAGCAGTATAATTGAGTAAAGCAGTAAATAACAATATTAGTAAAAATAAAACATTGTAGATAGTATAAAACTTCAAAGGCAGGTAATAATCAAACCATAGTGGATATTCTAGTGGATCTTGTCATCTTAAGTGTAATTGCCTATACTCTCAGACCTGACACCATCAGTCATAACAGTTTTGAATAAAATCTATCAATACAAAACAGTGATCCAACAAACCAGATTTGATTACAATCAGTCATGGCAAAACAGTGTAGGTTCTACAGAGCCCCAGACCAAGTCAGTAGGAAATTAAGGATGATTAACGCACTATGTCCTGCCATTTTCAGGATTGCTGTCTGTGCCCTCAAATCTAATACAGGTAGAATGACTGGGGCAGAATACAATGCATCTAAGCAGAGTAGTGTGAGCAATGTGGGTTCCAAATCCTGGTGTACTACCAACAATATAGTGTATCAAGGCCATCTATGTTAGAGATTCTAGTTATCCTTCTCTGCCTCACCTCTGCCATGCCACCTTTCTGCTTTTGTTTGTCTAGTTTTCTCCTTCATTCTATTGCCTGCCCCACTCATTGAGGCCTTTCTGCCACTGTTCCTAAAATCCTGGTATTTTTTTTTTTCTCTCTCTAGAATGTCCTTCAGTATTCTCTGTAGGGTTGGATTGGTGGTCACAAACTCCCCCAGTTCCTCTTTGTCATGGAAGCATCTTGTTTCTCCATTAATTTCTAATGACAGTTTTTCAGGGTACATCAGTCTGGACTGGAGCTTATTTTCTTTTAGGGCTTGGAAGACTTCACTCCAAGCTCTTCTTGATCTGATAGTCTGTGTCGAGAAGTCAGCCATGATTCTGATGGGCTTACCCTTATAGGTAATCTGTTTCTTTTCTCTGATGGCTTTTAATATTCTGTTTTTATATTGAATTTCTGGTATCTTGATTATTATATGTCTGGGTGTAGATCTGTTTTGGTTGTAGGTGGCTGGAGTTCCGTATGCCTCACATAACCAAATGTCACTTTCTTTTCCCATGCTTGGGAAGTTTTCCTTAATTATTTCTATGAATAGCCTTTGTAATTTGCCTGTATGTATTCCTGCTTCTTCATTCACGTTTCTTATTCTTAAATTGTAGATTCTCTTGTCATCTTCTAGCCTTTGTATTGTTACTGCCTATTTCCTTGTTTTTAAGAGATCTTTCCTTTCATGATCACACATTGCAAACTTGTCTTCAAGTTGTGATGGTCTATCCTTAGTGTCTTTTAAGGAGTTTTGCCAGCTTTCAATGGAGTTTTTAATTTCCTGGTAGTCTCTTTGAATCTGCTTCATGTATTCTATATTTTCTTTATATTCTTTATCGAATGTTTCTCTCCTTTTTTTATGTTCCTCCCTTCTTCCATCTGTATCATCCTGAGAGATGCTTCCTGAGAGCACTTCTTTTATTACTCTACCCATATCTTGCTTTACCTGATTTAATATTTCAGTTTTGAGCTCGTCTACAAGGTCCCGAAGATATCTCTTAATGTCCATGTAAGCCATGTCTGGTGTTGTGTGTTTGCCGCCTTCAGTCTCCCTTGTTTTTCCTTCTCCTGGATCAGTGCTCTCAGGGTTCTGGGCTGGGGTCCTCCTCCTGCCTCTCTCTCCTGTCATGGCCCTGGCTTCCTCTACATGGGTTACAGTGTAGGTCCCATCCCCCTTCCCTGTTGGCTACAGTTCCTCCAAAGCACGCTGGCAAGAGCACTCTGCCCTCTCCTGCCTGCTCGTCACTGAGGTGTAAGCAGTGGATGTGTTTGCCTGCCCCTCCCCACCGGGCCAGCCAAACTTCAGGTGCCTTCACCAGTTAGTGCTTGCTAGGTGCAGGGAATTGAATTGGGACAGCTCATTGGGTCCTGGCCAGGGGTGCGGCCCAGTCCAAGCAAATCCCATGAATCTGCTCTTGGGAGGGAGGAACCAACTGAAGTCACTGTCACTCCCAGTTCAGGCTCCTCCTGCCCAATTCCAACATGTTGCCCATTTGGTCGCACCCTTCCCATGGGGGGGGTCTCATTCCCAGCACTGACTGTGGATTAATGAAGGTCCCTTCGCTGGCTCAGTTCTCCATTGGGCTCACCAACCCCTGACTTCAGCACTGCTGTTCTTCCTGTGAGTGGCAGCAGGAATGAGTTTTGGTGGCTCTGCCTGCGGGCGCACATTCAGGCCTTTACAAACTTAGTGGGTTGGCACAAGCAAAAATGCTGTGTCCTGTAATTTTTAGCTGTTTCAGTTGTAGTCCAGAAGTATTTGACGAGCTTTTTTATGTTTTAATTTCTTCCTGTGTCAAGAGGATCCATCTCCCTTTGTCTGGGTCTCCCCAGGGTGTTTTATTCTGGCAAATGAGTTGTTTCTCCCGGGAGGCTTTGTATTTTGTTGCTCCCTGATCTGCCATCTTGTCTTCTCTCCTAGCTCATTTATTTTTAATGCTGAATAATATTATCTATGTGTACCACAGTTTGCCTATTTATCTGCTAAAGGGCATTGTCACTGCATCCAAATTTTGGAAATTATGTATAGAGTTGTGTTTTATGTGGAAATGTTTTCAGCTCTTTAGGTAAATATTAAGAGCTCAATTGCTAGATCATCTCACAAAAATAAACAGTATTTAGTTTTGTAAGAAACTGCCAAATCATCATGAAAAGTGGCTTGTACCATTTTATATTTCGGCATGCAGAAAAATGAGTTTTTGTTTTTCTGTTGCCTTGTCAGCATTTGGTATTATCACTGTTCCAGATTTTGGCCATTCTAAGAGGTATGTAGTGGCATCTCATTATTTTAATTTGCAATTCTCTGATGACATATGATGTGAAGTATATTATTGTATGCCTATTTGTCACCTGTATATCTCTCCTGAGATGGCTGTTCATTTTTTAAATCAAGTTGTTTGTTTTCTTATCTTTGAGTGTTAAGAATTCTTTATATATTTTGGGTAACAGTTCTTTATGAGATGTTTTATTCTGAAAATTTCTTCTTTTATCTTTTAGGTTTTCATTTTCTAGACTGTGTCTTTTTATTTAAAATAAGATGATATGGAACTTCAAAACAAAATAATATGAGATTAACACTAGTTAATATATTGTATATTGTTATTTTCAAAGTGGTTGTTCAGATTACGAGCTATGAAAAAAATGACCAAACAATTAAACAATGAAAGCACAAACTGTTCTTTTTTGATGAACAGATTGGTAGTACAGTTATCTATTTTTTGTGTGTGTATATATATATATATATATATAGTATTTGCTCTTCTTTATTTCACCTTTCCCCATCCCATTTCTTTCCTTTTGAGCAGTTTCTTTCCCTTTTACTTTCAGAGTATGTGTTATGCAATTTGGATCTTATTTATTCTTTCAGTTTTTTACAGGAAGAGACAATACGATATTTACACATAACTCTGATTTATTTCACTTATGAGTATATGGACTGTATCTTTTGCAGAGCATAAATTTTAAATTATAATGAAATCCAGCTTGTCAATTCTTTCCTTCATGGATCAGGCCTTTGTTGTCATATCTAAAATGTCATCACCACCCCCAAAGTTGTCTGGATTTTCTTCTTTGTTATCTTTTAGGAGCTTTATAATTTTGTGTTTAACGTTAGTTCTGTGACTCATTTTGAGTTAATTTTTGTGAAGGTTGTAAGGTCTGTGTCTAGATTCATCTCTTACTATGTCTCTCTTGTCCTAAATCCATTTGTTAAAAAGGCTGTCTTTTGTCGATTGTATTGCGTTAACTCATTTGCCTAAAACAGACAATTTGAGGCCCAGTGTGGTTGCTCACACCTTAATGCCAGTAGTTGGGAGGCTGAGGCAGGAGGAGCACTTCGAGTTTGAGGCCAGCCTGGGCTACAAAATGAGTTCAAGGCCAACCTAGACTGCAGATTGAGAGCCTGTCTCAAAAAAGATAAAAAAATAATTTAGTGGATCTATTTTTGAGCTCTTTATCTGTTCCATTGACCTATTTGCCTATTCCTTCACCAGTACCACACTATCTTGATTATTGTAGCTTTATTTCAAATGTTGAGAAATCTTAGTCCTTCAACTTTATTTTGCTGCTTCAGCGTGGCATTGGCTATTCTGGACTTTTTGCCTCTTTAGTAAATGTTAGAATCAGTTTGTTGACATCTACAAAATAACTTGCTGGAATTTTGACTGAGATTGCATTGAACCTATGAAATAGTGAGTCGCCTAGACACAAAATACAGTATCTATTTATTTAGTTGTTTGATCTAGTTTTATAGTTTCCCCATAAAGATCTTATATATACACTGTTAGATTTATAAGTCTTTCACTTTGAAAAGTGTTAATATAAATAGTTTTTTATGTTTTAAATTCAAATTCTACTTGTTATTTGTTGGTATATACAAAAATGATTGACCTTTATTAACTTTACATCCTATAATTTGGTATAATCACATATTAGCTCCAAAAGTTTTCTTTTTTTAAAGTTATTAAATGTTCTTCTATAAGTAATAGTATATAAACATTATAGCAAAACTATTACATTAAAATGTATAATTCCTAATTAATGATGATAATTTTGAATTTTATCACACATCAATAACATTTTTATATGGGTGGTTTACATTTTTTCTTTTAAAATTAATTTTATTATATGTTTATGATACTTAATAGTTACATTCATTTCAGGGAATTGATACACACACATATATACATATCAGTCATATCTTGATCAGTTTGTATCCCTTCTTCCACCCATTTTGTGTTCTCCTTCTCTACCTCCCAAAACTCTGCTACCATGTTTTCTGCCATATATCCTTTACTTTACTGTTTATTTATATTGTGGGTCTCTCATATAAGCAAAACTATGAAATATTTATCTTCCTGTGTCTAATTTAATTCACTTAACATAATAATCTCAACATCTATCTTTTTCCTATAAATGGCTTAAATTCATGTTAGCTTTCTTATGAATCTTTTGGGTTTTCTTTCATTACTTTAAAAAAGCAAATTGACAGATATTTAATTAGGGTTTAATTGTGGATTATTAAAATATAGGAACAGTCAACAAAACCTTGTTATGTCTGAAAATTCTTTTTGGAGATATTTTAGAAGACAGGAAATCTTCAATGAATTTCTTTCAAACTCTTCAACATCTTATAATAATATAAAGCTGCTTGTTACATACATACTTTTAAATTGTGATAAATGATAATAATATAAAATTTACCATTTTAAGTGGATAATTCAGTATCCTGAGTATCTTCACATTGTTATGAAACCAACTTGTTAAACTTCTTAATCTTGTGATATTGTAATCCCAAATATTGAGTACAGTCATCCAAGGATAGTAATGCCTTTTCTAGTTTTCCTCACAATCCAAAAAATTATATTTATAATCCCATTGAGATTTATTGGAATCCCAGCAAGTTAATTCCAACCTACCACACCAATGTAACTCATGGCAAGAGTAAAGACATCAAGACATATTCCAAGTTAAGGGCAGCCAAGGGGTCCTAAATCCAATCCCGTGAGGATGTGTGGACAAAGGCCTGGATCCTAGGCCTCTCACAGAATTTATTATCTTGTGAAGAAGCGGATGTTTCGAGGATGAGTGGTAGTGAGGATGGCGGGAACTACGTGAATAACTTGAGCTGGCTAGCCAGGTGGGGAGAAAAGCATCTCTGCAAAATGCAGAGATAAGGACATTCTGAAGGGTCAATTTGCATAATTCAATTAAGGTAGCAACTGAATTGTTTTAGGAGGCTGTTGCTTCATTTTCTGATGTGTAAACTTTTGTGCCCTGGGGAGTCATAACCTCTTTACTTTGAGGCTCATACTCAGTTGACATTCCTGGAGCTGACTGGCTCTACCATCCCACTGTGTTTATATATTTTAGAGAGTGCACTACGTGAGGAAACAGGAGACTGTCTGATAGCTGTAGAGATTATATACCGGTACCTCAGCTGGCCTTATTTGCAATGCGTACAGCCAATTGAAGAGAGAAGGAAATATCATAGTCAGCTCTGTACATATCAGTATAAGGAAATAAGTCTCTATATAATCAAAGTTGCAGCAATTGTTCTGCATTTAAGGGGAGTCACCCAAGTTGTCTCCCACATTGTGACATCTGTCTTTTTGTTTGAAGTGATTTTTTTGTTTGTTTGTTTTGTTAATGGGGATTGAACTCACGACCTCACTTTTGCCAGGCAGGCACTTTTGCCGCTGAGCTAAATCCCCAGTTACATCTCTCTTTTTGTGACTGGCCTATTTCACTTAACACAACATCCTCAAAGTACATCTGTGTTGTAGCATGTGTCAAAATTGCCTTCCATTTTAAAGCTGCATATCCCATTGTGTATATACATACACCACATTGTGTTTATCTCTTCATCTGTTGATAGACATTTGAGTTGTTTCTAAAATATCTCATAAATGACTATTACTCATAGTCTTTTTCCTATTATGAATAATACTGCTATTAACATGGGTAGAGAGACACCTGTATTGAATTCCTGCTTTCAGTTCTTTTGAGTGCATACCAAGAGTAGAATTGATGGATCTTATGGTGATTCTATTTTCAAATTTTTTGAGTAATCATCAGACTGTTTTTCATTGTGGCTTTACCATTTTACATTCTTACCAACAAATACAAGGATTTCAGTTTATTCTGCTAACATTTGTTTCTTTTTTCTGTTTGCTTTTTTCTTTCCCTCCTCTATTGCTACTTCTTTCTCTTTTCCTCCTCTTCTTCTACCCTAATATGTTGTATGAAGTAGTGTCATTATAATTTGGTTTTCATTTCCCTAAAGATTAGTGATGTTGAGCATCCTTTCATAATTATTTATGTATCATCTTTGGAGAAATGTCTAATTCCTTGCTCATTTTTAATTAGTTATTTTTTTGTATTGTACTCAAGTATTTTTTAGTCTGAGTTGTAGGGATTCTTGCATTTTCTTGTTACTAAGCACTTATTAGATATAATTTGAAATTATATTCTACCACTCCAAAAGTTGCATTTTCACTTTACTGATATTGATCTTTTCTGTGCCAAAGTTTTTACTTTTGATGAGTCCAATTTATATTTTTTATTTTTGTTGGCATATTTTAAAAGTTTTCCTCATGTTTTCTTCTAAGAGTTTTATAGTTTTAGGTCTCATGTCTGGGTCTATGATCCTTTGTCTACTTCATGGCACTTTTTTGAAAATCATTTCATCATATATATGAAGGTTTATTTCTAGTTCTGCATTTTGTTGGTTTATATGACTGTTTTATATCCATATTTTATAAGAGTAAGTACAGTTATAGAATAAAACCTTAGTTGCAAATTTGATTGTATTAGTGTTTACTAATGTAAGGGTGGCAGAACTACACTTCCACCTTCTTGGGGTTCTGGCTTGGCAGAAGATTTAAACTAATATAAGCAGATTAACAGAAGAAAAGCATAAAGTTTGTTTAATACAAGTTTTATGTGGCACAGACCCCCTCATAAATAAATTAGCTGAAAAAGCAATTAGAGTCAGTTAGTTATGCATTGAATTGGATGAAGAATAATATGTTGGAAAAGCGTGGTAAGGCAGAGGGGTCTGGGCCAGGGTAGTACAATGAGAAGAAAAGTAACCAGGAAAATAATGGCTAATATAACTAGGTTTGTTTGTATAGAATTCCTTTGGTTCTCAACTTATTCTTTTTCTTTCTTTCTTTCTGTTTTTTTTTTTTTTTTTTTTTTTTTTTTTTTTTTTTTGGTGCTGGGAATTGAACTCACAACCTTGTGCTTGCCAGGCAGGCACTTACACTGCTGAGTCAAACCCCTCGCCCTGGGATACACTTTTTGAAAATTTGAAATAGTCTAGTTGGAGTTGAAATGATAAAAGTAAAAGGTAAAAAGAGTAAGGATGGTAGCCTTGTTACAGTTTGTGTTTAGATGTTCCCACAAAGCCTCATGTGATCATTGGGGGGGGTGAGCTTTTTGGAAGTAACTGAATCTAGTTTGTGGTTGTTTTATTGTCTAGTGCTGGGATTGGGGATGTAGGTTCTACACCCTCCCTCCCCCAGGGAAGGCAGCCTGCATGCAATATAAAGGGCGAAAAAGAAGCTTATTTGTTACCTTCCACTGCCATGAACAGCTGTCCCTTTGCCACGCCACCCTGCTTTAGAGCCAGGTGATTATGGGCTGAAACCTGCACAGTCTTTCCTTCTTTAATTTTGGGCATCAGGTATTTTGTCTCAGCAATGAGAAAAAGGAACTAAAACCAGCCCTTATACTACCATATCATGATTGAAAATATTTTTATGAAAAGTGTAAGTGAAGATAATTTGTTAAAATAATTCTCTACTGTATTGGAGATGTTTACAAAAAATGTAGAGATCAAGAAGTAAAAAGAGGGGCTGGGGATTTAGCTTAGTGGCATAGGTGCCTGTTTTGGGCAAGCACGCAGTAGTGAGTTCGATCTCTGGTACCAATTTAAAAAAAACAAAAACAAGAAGTAAAGAGAATCAAGATGCTGTAAGTATATGTACCAGTACCCCACAATGAATATATTGATTATGTATTGCAAACATATACTAATAATAAAAAAGAAATAATTTAGGAATAGGGATGTAAATTAGGGCTCACTGGTAGAATCTAAGGCCCTGAATTTGATCCTTAGCACGCCCCAATTACAGTTATTCCCTAAGTTAGACCTTAAAGTTTCTTTTTACTAAGAGAAGCCTTTCAAAAGTTTGTATTCATACTATTTTAAGCAGTCATATCTCAAACATGGGGCTGGTAAGTGAGGGAAACGTATGCATATATAGTGTATATATGTGCCTGTGGATGCTAAAATAGAGAGAGACAGAGACAGAGACAGAGAGATAGAGAGAAAGAGAAACCTGGAAAAACAGGTAACAAGAAGAATGAGTAATTTAATACTGCCTGGGGCTTGTGTGTATGTGCTGGCAAGTTCAGTGGTTTTAGGTATCTTTCAATTTAAAAACAAACATCATAAGCACTGTCATTTTAAAAACAAGCTCCAACTCTTAGCTTATAAACCACCATCCCAAAGTCTAATTTCTACCTGTTAATGTGGTCATTATGGACCCTGGAGTCGCTTTGGTCTTGCTGACTGCTATTGGTCCTAGGTAAATTATTTTGTGTTCCTAACTCTGGATGTACTTGTTGCTGGAAGGCTGGGCTGTGTACCCAGGGAGTGCCGCATGATTTAGCTGTTTTTGGTTTCTTTCTTCCCTCTCTCCTTTTTTCTTCCCTCCCTCCTTTATTTGATCCCTTCTTCTCCCCTCCTTCCTTTCTCCTTCCTCTCCCCTCTCCTTACTTCCCTTTCTCTGCCCTTCCAAGATTAAACAAAAACAAAACCAACACTTCCTTTGAAAAATTTTCTTTAAAATCCACCCTATTTTAA
The DNA here is from genome assembly GCA_004027455.1 of Hydrochoerus hydrochaeris. NCBI lineage: Eukaryota > Metazoa > Chordata > Mammalia > Rodentia > Hydrochaeridae > Hydrochoerus > Hydrochoerus hydrochaeris. The sequence goes on along the minus strand of PVLA01007930.1, from coordinate 21,017 downwards.
AAGATCTACTTTAGTTACTTGCAAGGCTTCCATGATAGGTTGTTCCATACTAAATAACCTTGAGTTGTACCCTATTTACCTTAGAGGAGGGATTTTGAAAATGAATAAAATATTTTATATTTAATTATTTAATCATTACTAAAAGTAAAACATATTCAGTAAATAAAACTTGGGAAGCAGGAAAGTAAATAATAAAAATTTCCTATACTGCCCTGCCTCATATGTAATTGTAGTTAACATAAATATGTATTTGCTTCTAGAATCTTTTTTTTTTTTTTTTCCCAATTAGGGGTTGAATCCGGGTCTTTAGCACTGAGCTACATCTCTGGTCATTTTTTAATTTTTTGAGACAAGTTTTCCCTAAATTGCTGAATTGCCCAGACTAGGCCTGAACTTGCGATTCTACTATCTCAGCTTATCAGACTACTAGTATTATAGGTGTGTTACACCATACCTGGCTTCTAGTATCTTTTCCTTCATATTTTATTTACTTATTTTAATTCCCGCTGCAATGAGATGTGTGTGTGTGTTTGTGTGTATATTTCTAAAAAGTTTTTTCTCTGGCCTCTCTTTGAACCCATTTCATTGTTCCCATAGTCTTCGTTTTAAATGGCTGAATTCTTTCCATCAAATACTACAGCTTTACCAAATCATTATTTTTTATGAAATTTACATTGTTTCTAATCTCTTCTTATAAATAACCCTGTGATAGACATTCTTAGGCATCAATTTTTTTTCTGTATTAGGATTATTTCCTTGTTTTAAAACTATGGAATATAATTATTAGTCCAAAGTTTATGAAATATTAGCCCTTAATAAATACTGTAGCAGTAGCATTTTGCATTGTTTCTTTTGTGTTTTAGGAGGTGGCTTTGTTTGACAATAAGAAGTTGTGGTTCCAAGGGAGGTTGATCTTCATTTTATTATGAAATTGGGCTCACCCCTGACTGAGTGAAGCTACATGTCAATTCCTGTAGTAACTTACAGCAACAGGGTTTTTCCCAGTCCCTTACTGAATTTTTGCATATGGTAAAGTGCATTTTTTGAGCCACACCCTATTGCTGTTACCTAATGTTGGATGATGCCAGGTCACTTTCTTTTAAATGTACACAGACTTTCATAAGCAATTCAAAAGACAAGTTAAGGTTTGCTTTGGTACAAACTGGGTTTTGACCTGTTGCTCACTTAGCAGATTGTTTTGTTAGATATGATATGTGATTCTGTCATTATTTTGTATTGTTTCCTCTGTGTTACTAATGGTCTCTCATAAAGTTTCTCATTTAACAATAATCAAATTCTAGAAGATGAATATTTTAGAGGTAGAAGAAACTTAAAATTCCTAATCTGAAATTCTTCCATTTTATAGATGAGCAAACTGGTGCTCATATGGGTTAAGTAATTTGTCCAAAGTCGCTTATGTAGTAGAGAATCTAGGACTAGAATTTAGTTCTTTTTCTGTGAGGTGCTTTTCTCACTACAGATTTTTTTCCTTTTTCTTTTTTTAAACATACTAGCAAATAATGAATGTTTCATGGACTAGTTTATGATAAATTCCTGTGACTCTTTACTTCAGTTACTTAATGTCATGGCTTACCATGTATGGTAGCACATATCTGTAATCCCAGCTACTTAGGAGGCTGCTACTGAAGGATGGCAAGTTCAAGGTCAGCCTGGGCTACTCAAGAAGACCCCATCTCAAGATGAAAACAATAAAAAGGTCTGAGGATATAGCTCATTGGTAGCACTGCCTAGTATGTACAAGCCCCCCCACCATTCAATGCCCAGAACTTAAAACAATAACAACTACAAAGAAAAACAAATAAAAGGTTCTGGTTTATAGTCACGTTAGTAGCCTATCAGTGTGGAAGTAGATGCTTTCCTGAACAAGTTGACCAGAAATTCAAGTTTTGGTATTGAATATCAATTGCTTCTTGCATATTTGGTAACATACATAGCTGTTAAGTCATCATTATAGAGTTTTGGTGCTTGATGTTGTTTCTGGAAAATGCAATCTCAAACTGCAGTCTGGTACTTGCCAAAAGATTAGTTTGAGTCTTCCTGAAGTTATAAGACAGGTTTATAGATAGGCTATCTAATGTCTTCTGTATTAAATAAACCATCAGAAAGAAATGTACTTAGAACATATAATTTCAAAACCTTTTCACACAAAGGCTGTCACTGAATTATGATTTTATATAATTCCTTAAGCTTATATATGTTACCCTAAGAAACAGCTATGTAAATAGGCTTTGTCTTTTTCAAAACCCTACCTGAAAACAAGAAAACTGCAGGGGGTTTTTTGGTTTTTGAACATAAGCATTCTTGAGTGTGAATAGGCTAGAAAAGTTTCCTCAGTCAAATTTGTTACTTTAAAAAATTAAGGTTTAATCTCCAGTACTATGAAACATACAGCAGCAACAATTTATAGTGGAGGACACAAATGGGCAGTTACAATAAAAAATGATTCTTAAGGAGATGAGATAAGTAGAAGATGATGTCCCTTCACAGAAGGGACAGTTAATTTAGCAGTGGTTTGCAGCAGCAAATATATCAGTGTGGTTTGGAATGGAGCCTGGGCTAGAAATATCAATTAATATTTTTTCTATTATACCTGAAAGTTAACAAAAATGCCAAGGAATAATAACATAGAGTTGTTATAGAAGAAAAGGCTAGAGGCAGATAAAAGTTATAAAGGGAGGTAGAAATGAAATAGTAAGTTAGAAGCTAAATGTTTCAAGACCAAGAGCAGAGTCAATATCAACTACTTTATTTCTGACAAATTGGCAATGCATTTCTTAGCAACAAGTATACATTCTTATATAGGAAAAATAAACTCCCAAACTACTAGATGTCCCACTGAGTTTGTGATCTCTAAAATCAAAGGATGAATTTTAGGAACAACAGAAGTTAAGAGCTGAATATATTTACTGAGCAAAAGAAAGCTTCTCTCTGAGAGAGAGACAGGAGTCCTGAGTGGGTTGCCAAAGACTTTGTCTTTTCTAGGGACTTTATGGAGCAAAACCATGAGGTGAGACAGGTCCAACATGGGGAAAAATGGAAACTCACAAGGTGGGCATGAAGTGGAACAAAACTGTGGTCAGCCAATAAGATTACAAATGTAATTGCTCAGATAAAATTGATTAAATCAGGATCCAGTAGGGAAGAAAATCATGCAGCAAGGAGGGGCTGGTAAACGGAGCCTTTACCTACAGGGGGCTGGATTAGTGGCTTCTTCTGGCTTCACGTGATAGATACCTGCTTAGAGTATCAGTCCCAGATGTTTATCCTTAGGGTGTGGCTGCATTTTTTTTGTCTGTTTTGAGATATGCCCTGCTGCCAGCAGGGGGTGTTTGTGCTTTCCTCCATAGTTGCAAGATGTATCAGTCAAGATTTACTAGAGAAACAGATACAACACAAGGTATACAAATATATAAGAAGTTACAAGATTGGCTTTGATGGTCAGCCACAGAATTGGATGAGGGAGCTCTCAGAGGGTATCTGCATGCTGGAGGTTGAAGGGTCCAGCCCAAGGGCTGAGGCTCACTGCAGTGTCCTGTGCATGTCCATATTAGGGGGCCAATGTATCTGTGACAGAAAACTGAAGACTCTATAATGGAAGGCTGAAGAGCCTACCACTAAGGCTGAAGAGTCCCAGGCAGAAGCTGAACAGTCTGTGCCAAAAGCCAGGAGATTATGTTCAACCTGAAGGCAAAGACTGGAGCTCCTCTAAAGAACAAGCAATTAGTCCTTTATTTACCTCATATGCAGTCTACTCTCCTACACATACCATCTGAATGCCCTCCTCTTGCACAGGGGCTGAGGATGTTACTAACTAGGGACCCTGGCCTCCTGCTGAATCACTTAAACTTCTGACTTTCTCAAATTGACATAATGAACAATATCCTAGAAGGGTAATGGCTTGTCCTCTATACCCTAGGATGAAGAGTTGCTGAGACAAGACTTCTCAAGTTGACACAGTGTATAAATTATAATACAAATGTGGACTCCTGCTTTTCTATTTGTATTTATTTATTTGAGCTGAGGTCTTTCTCTGTTACTCAGGCTGCCTGAAAAGTTCTGGTCTGAAGAGATCCTCCTGCTTCAGCCTCCTGAGTATTTTTAACTTAAGGTGCATGCCACCAAGCTTTCATCTTCCTATCTTTAGTGTAAACTATTTCCTGTTATCGATTTGTATGATTTATACTGAGTAGCAGTCCTAGGACTCATAACCATTATTATCTTAAACATGCCTAAACAACTTTCAGTAATAGTTTTTAATTAATTAACTTATTTATTAGTTTTGATACAAGGTTTCAGTTTGTAGATCAGGCTAGCCTTAAACTGACTGTGTAGCCCAGTCTGGCCTCGAACTCATGGCAAACCTCCTGAATGCTGGAATTATAGACAGATGCCACCAGCAACGGCTCAATAATACCATTTTACCTCAAAGTGCTAGGGTTATATGTGTGAGCCACTATTCTTGGGTGTTATGTTGTTTTTTTAAAAATTTATACAAATATGTCAGTTCATTGTAGATACTTTAAATAATATTTATGAAGCCTGATTAATTATACAGTCAACAAAATAAATCGGGTCATGATGCTATGTGTGATCTTTTTGTCTGTTTGTAGGATTTAGTTATTCAAATTAGAATTAAACTCTTATGATACAGTAGTATGTTATTTCTTTATATGTTTAGAATAACTTAAATTCTAGCATTAACACATCACAGAAAATGAACATAAATATATTAAAGACATAAACACAGAAAGTAAAAAATTTTAATATTAGGAGAAAATCCGCATGACATTAGAATAGGGAAGAACATCCTAAGAAAGGGAAAGGGTCATACATTTTTATTTTTAATGCAGTAAATTTCTCTATCAACCATAAAGACAGGGAAAAGACTAGCAATAAAATGTGAGAAGAATGCATATAGAATTCCCAACTAGCCATAACCAAAATAAATCTACACCCAGATGTATAATAATAAAGATCCCAGAAATTCAGCACAAGGACAGAATATTAAAGGCTGTTAGCAAGAAGAAACAGATCACCCATAAAGGAAAACACATCAGAATCACAGCAGACTTCTCAACAGAACCCATTAAGTCAAGAAGAGCTTGGAGTGAAGTATTTGAAATCCTGAAAGAAAACAACTTTCACCCAGATTGATGTACCCTGCAAAACTATTTTTCAAAATTAATGGAGACGTAAGATACTTCCATGATAAAGAACAATTGAAGGAATTTATAACAACCAAACCAACCCTACAAAGAGTACTGGAGGATATTCTAGAGAGATAAAAATGACCACAGTCCTTCAAGCAGCAGCAGAAGGGTACTGCTGAGCAGGACAGGCAATTGAACTGAGTGGAAAAGCTGTGGGGGCCAACATCAGGAAAATGGCATGGAAGAGATGAGCCAGTGCATATTGGTCATAATTGTTAATCTAGATGGAGTCAATTCACTGATAAAAAGAAACATGAGCAGAGTAAGTCAGGAGACAGGATCCATCAATAAGCTGTATACAAGAAACACATTTGATTCAAAAGCAAATTCATGGACTGGACAGAGAAGACAATGCGCCATGTGATGATGACCCTGAAAAAAGCAGGGGTAGTTTGCCCATCAACTGCAGAATTGATAAGAAATAGATGGTATTTTTATACAATGGTAAGCTACTCCACTATAAAGAAGCATAATCTCAAGGCTTTTGTAGGTAAATGGATGCAACTTGAGATCATACTCATGGATCAAGTGGTTTGGATTCACATGAGTGAACATCATATTGTCTCATATTGTCAGTATAAAAAACTGAAGGAGTTAGGGGATATAAAATGTACAATAGATATTGTAAAAGTGAAAGCGGAGGAAATGTCTAGAAAGGGAAAGTGGTAGCCATTGTTGATTTCCTATTGTCTTGTTTTGAAGTTCTATATCACTTTCATTGTTTCATTTTGATTGTTTTATTCTGTCCTATTTTGTTGATTTTGTTATGTCTGATAGTCTAGAAAGCTATTCTGAAGATAACAAGAGGCCTTATGGTAGCCATTGTTAATTTCCTATGATTTTGTTTTAATTAGCTTTATCCTGTTTCATTTTGTTTGGTCTTTAAAGTGAAAAAAAAAAGACCAGGGATTTAGCTAAGTGGTGTAAGTGTCTGCCTGACAAGCACAAGGTCATGATTTTGATCCCAAGTACAAAAAACAAACAAACAAACAAAAAAAGTAAAAAAATAAGTTATAGTGATAAAGGATTAGTTTCTAGAATATATTAAAAAAAACTCATGCTAATAAGTGAAAAAAAGGGCAAAGAACTCAGTAGAAAAATAAAAGACAGGAACTGGCATTTCAAGGAAAAAAAAACCACAAATAATCAGAAACATAAGAAAAGGGGCTTACAGCTCACCACCCTGGTAAGTGGCTGTGGCCTGGCAAGCCGCGGCTGCCCCAGGGCAAGAACCATCAGCATCTCCTGATATCTATGCCATTTTGGAACTTAGGGCACTGGGAAACCAAGCAATCATCTTGCCACCTTGGTAAGTAGCTGTGGCCTGGCAAGCCGCAGCTACCCCAGGGCAAGAACCATCATTGTCTCCTGAGATTCACACCATGTTGGAACTTAGGGTGCTGGGAAATCAAGCAACCAGCTCACTGCCCTGGTAAGTGGCTGTGAGCCTACCGGCACACGGGCTGAGATTCAAACATTCCTATTCCCCTTCCACCCCACCTCCCCCGTTAGCAAGTGGGAGCCAGAGATCTGAGCATCTCTTGCGAGGTTGACTATATGCAATATAGCAAATAAGGGGGATTTCCTTCTACAATCTCTTTGAAGGAAGATATTTTTATCACTGTTTTGCTTTGTTCTGATTAATGGTATTGCTTTATTCAATATTCTGTTTTGACAAGTTCTATAATGTTCTGTATTTCCTTTGATTTTGCTATACCTGATTGAAAGAACAACTATTATTTTCTCAGGGATTTAGCTCAGTGGTATAAGCACCTGCCTGGCAAGCACGAGGTCATGAGTTTGATCTCTGGTACAAAAAAAAAAAAAAGAAAAAAAAAGAAAAAGAAAGAACAACTATTGTAAAGAAAACGAGATATACTATGGTACCTATTACTGTTATCCCGGTAACCTGCTGTGAAGTTCTATACCAATTTCACTACATTGTCTCGACTGGCTTTGTTCCATCTTGTTATGTGGTATTTTATGACTTTAAAAATTAAAAAAAATAGAAGAAAAAAGAAAAGAGGCTTAGGCTGGACATGCTGGTACATATCTGTAATGCCAGTACTTTGTAGGCTGACACAGGAGGATCGAATGTGAGTCAAGGCCAATTTAGGCTACAAAGTGAGTTCAAGGCCAGACTGAACTGCACAGCAAAACCCTATCTCGAAAAGACACATACACACAAAGGCTTAGCTTTATTATTACTCAGAAAAATGCAAATTAAAACATTGATGATAAATCGTTTCATAGATACTAGAAATGACAGGAATATTTTACAAAAATTTGAATGATAAATGTGCTTATTAGGATTTATTAGCAAGGTATGGAATAATAGAAAAGCTAATACTTGTTTAGTGAGAATGTATCAGTAAAATTACTTTGGAAATTTATTAAAATGTAAAATGTGCATTGCCTGTGACTAGAAATTCTACCACTGAGTGTATGTCATAAGAATATATAGAACATTCATAGCAGCACTCTTTATAATGTAGAAAAAGCTACAATCAGCTTAAATGTTCCTTAACAGTAAAGAAATGAAAAAATTGTATATACTAAATGGATAAATTGTCATGTTTATTCATTGTAATACTACAAGCAGTGAAAATGAATACCCTTGTACCTATACACATGAACACAGATGTATTTAAAAGCATAATATTGATTCAAAAAAGCAAGTAACAAGAGATGGTTTCCATTCATACTTAGAAAAAAGTGAAACTAAACATATGTATGCATGTAGCCTTATATGGGAAAACCACAAAGACAAATAAGAGAATTATTAACCAAAATTTAGTATGATGAAAGTAGAGGGAGAAGAATGTAGTTGGGGAGGAGTACCCAGGGGACTTTAAAGGTACTGGCATTTTTAATGATTATTTTCTGGATGGGGAGGGGGAATTAGAAATGAATTTTATATTCTTTTCTGGATTTCTATATATGTAGCATTCATAAAGGCAATGTTGTATAGAGGTTTCTGTGTAACCTATGTGGCAATTTTCTAGATGCATTGTCCCTCAGTGAGTGGTTTTATCATTCTTCCCCACCAAGAAGACATTTGGCAATATCTAGCAAGTTACTGATCATCTTAACTTGGATGGAAGAGCCATTGGGATCCTGTAGATAGAGGCAGAAATTACTGCTAAACATTTTGTAATGCACAGGATGCCCCTAACAAAAAGTGGCTTTTGGCTTAAAATGTCAAATTGTGGAGACTGAGAAGCCCTGAGCTAGAACCAGACTGCTTGAATTCAAATTCCAGCTTTCTACCTGTCAGGCTGTGTCACCATGGGTAAATTACTTAACCTTTGTATTTCTGTCTCGTTTATATGGGGCTAATAGTAGTATCCATCTCATAGAATAGTTGTAACAGTTAACTGAATTAAAAAAAGTTAAAATGCTCAAGGTGTTGACAGCCATATATTAAGCCCTGGTAAATGTTAAAAATAATAAAAATAATTATTACCACTTTATTTTTGATCAAATATATACAATGAAGCAATAAGGGGAAATACAGTAAAAAAAAGTTATTACTATAGCTTGAATGTAGTTTGTACACAAAGGCTTATCTATTGGAAGCTTGGTCCTCAATATGGCAGCATTAAAAGGTGTCAGAGCTCTTGCAAATAGGAAGAGGTCCAGGAAACCAATGCAGGCGGTGGGGTGGAAAGCGAAATAAATAGAATTAAGATATACAAGGCATAGAAACCTAATAACCTCTGTGAATGAACAATAAGAATGTAAATGGGGAAAGGGAATTTAGAGGTGGAGGAAGGGAAGTATTGGGAGGAAAGGAACTAGAAAAAGAAATAAGCTGTACTATGTATCTATACCCACTCCACAAAATAAAAATAAATATATACTACAAATGTGAACTAGCAAAAGAGGGGGGTACAAAAAAGGGAATAACACTGGGGTGAGTTAGTTCTTGTAAGAGTGTGTTGTTGCTAAGAAGTAAGCCTAGCTCTCAGATCTCTCTGACTTCTTGCATTACTGTGTACACAGATTGTAGGGGTCAGCTTTCCCATTGTGGAGACACTATATGTGACACACAGATTAAAAGGAGTTTTATTTTTTTAAATTGTATCTCATACACATTTGTCTACACAAGTAGATGTGTCTATAGAGTTTTGACAGAATGCTGTTTCTTCTTTAACAAGCATTCTTTAAAACAGCTATTTAGGTTGGACCCTGCCCAGTGCGGCTGCCCCCCACCCCGCAAGTGGCAGGGGAGCTTCCTGCACTGATAGGAGTGAGCTAAAGGTGAACTTCACCGAGCCATGCAATCTCAGCACCTTACTGGGAACCTGGTAGGTGACTGCCCAGCATCCCCAAACAGCCAAGGAGCTTTGGTATGTTGCTCAGGTCTTGGTTGGGCCTGGCCCAGCAACCCTGAGTGGCAGGGAAACCTCATGTACTGAGTGGCACGAGCTGAAGAACTGCACAGTGAACTCCACCTAGTTGTTTGACCTTGGCACCTCACTCAGAACCTGGTAGGACCCTGCCCAGCAAAACAGCTGGGGAACTTTGGTCAAGTCCATAATTCATGACACTTGGGGGCCACTGACATACACCATGACAGTACCTATTATTGTTATCCTAGTATCCTGCTCTGCTGTTCTGTACCAGTTTCACTGCATCATCTTGATAGGCTTTCTTCTGTCTTGGTTTTGTTGTATTTTACTATCTTTAAAAACAAAAACAAAAACACCCCAGAACACCAATAGAAAAAACTACTAAGCGGGGCAAACAGTTAAACAAAGGGGAAAGGTAAAGAACCAACAGCAGAAAGATAACATGACAAAATGAGCCAATATATATGTTATCACCATTAATGTAAATGGCCTTAATTCACCAATTAAAAGAAACAGATGGATAGAATGGATCAAGAAACAACATCCAACCATATGTTGTATACAAGAAATCCATCTAACCCAAAAGGAAATTCATAGACTAAAGAAAAAGGATGGAAAAAAATACTATGCAATAGGAACCCAAAAAAGCAGGGGTAGCTATGCTTTTTAAAATTTTTTTTATTTAAAGAGAAACAAAAGCATGTAAAGGGTAGAGATAATACAGAATTTCAGAGAAAAGATAAACAATAAGAAATCATTAGTTGATAAATTACATATTGTCCTCTTAGAAATAGTTGTTCAAGTTACAAAATTAAAGCATACAAAGTAGATCATCAAACAGTGAGAGTGTAAATGGCTACGCATACATGAGTCTCTACATGTATTTCTATCCTTTCTGTATTAGAGGGAAAAACCAAACTTAGCAAGACAAAACAAAACAAAACAAATTCCTATAAAAACATGAAACCAAAAAGTCATATAAAACCACAGTACAAGGTGATCTACAATGATTACTTTGTTGTTTCTTATTATTTTCAGTAGAATGTCTATATCATCAGGCATAATTGAATAATATAGCACTATAATTGAGTAAAGCAGTAAATAACAATATTAGTAAAAATAAAACATTGTAGACAGTATAAAACTTCAAAGGCAGGTAATAATCAAACCATAGTGGATATTCTAATGGATCTTGTCATCTTAAGTGCAGTTGCCTATACTCTCAGAATTGATACTATCAATCATAACAGCTTTGAATAAAATCTATCAATACAGAACAACAATCCAACAAATCAGATTCAATTATGATCAGTCATGGTAAAACAGTATAGGTTTTACAGAGCTTTAGATTAAGTTAATAGGAAATTAAGGATGATTACCGTACTATATCCTGTTATTTTTGGGATTGCTCTCTGTGCCTCAAATCTAGCACAGGTAGAAAGACTGGAACAGAATATAATACATTTAAGCAGAGTAGTGTGAGTAATGTGGGTTTTAAATCCTGGTGCACTATTAACAATATAGTGTATCAAGGCCATCTATGTTAGAGATTCTAGTTATCCTTCTCTGCCTCATTTCTGCTATGCTATTTTTCTGCCTGTTTGTCTAGTTTTCTCTTTCTTTCTACTGCCTGCCCCACTCATTGAGGCCTTTCTGTCACTGTTGCTAAAATCCTGGTATTTTTTTTCCTCTCTCTCTAGAATGTCCTTCAGTATTCTCTGTAGGGTTGGATAGGTGGTCACAAACTTGCCCAGTTCCTCTTTGTCATGGAAGCATCTTGTTTCTCCATTAATTTCTAATGACAGTTTTGCAGGGTACATCAGTCTGGGCTGGAGGTTATTTTCTTTTAGGGCTTGAATGACTTCGCTCCAAGCACTTCTTGATCTGATGGTCTGTGTCGAGAAGTCAGCTGTGATTTTGATGGGCTTACCTTTATAGGTAATCTGTTCCTTTTCTCTGATGGCTTTTAATATTCTGTTTTTATATTGAATTTCTGGTATCTTGATGATTATATGTCTGGGTGTAGAACTGTTTTGGTTGTAGGTTGCTGGAGGTCTGTATGCCTCACATAACAGAATGTTGTTTTCTTTTCCCATGCTTGGGAAGTTTTCCTTAATTATTTCTGTGAATAGCCTTTGTAATTTGCCTGTATGTATTCCTGCTTCTTCATTCACATTTCTTATTCTTAAATTGTAGATTCTCTTGTCATCTTCTAGCCTTTGTATTGTTACTGCCTGTTTCCTTGTTTTTAAGAGTCTTTCCTTTCATGATCACACATTGCAAACTTGTCTTCAAGTTTTGATAGTCTATCCTTAGTTTCTTTTAAGGAGTTTTGCCAGCTTTAATGGAGTTTTTAATTTCCTGGTAGTCTCTTTGAATCTGCTTCATGTATTCTATATTTTCTTTATATTATTTATTGAATGTTTCTCTCCTTTTTTGTGTGTTCCTCCCTTTTTTCACCTGTATCATCCTGAGAGATGCTTCCTGAGAGCATTTCTTTTATTACTCTATTCATATCTTGCTTTACCTGATTTAATATTTCAGCTTTGAGCTCATCTACAAGGTCCCAAAGATATCTCTTAATGTCTATTGAAGCCTTGTCTGGTGGTGTGTGTTTGCTCCCTTCAGTCTCCCTTGTTTTTCCTTCTCCTGGATCAGTGCTCTCAGGGTTCTGGGCTGGGGTCCTCCTCCTGCCTCTCTCTCCTGTCATGGCCCTGGCTTCCTCCACACAGGTTACAGTGCAGGTCCCAGTCCCCTTCCCTGTTGGCCATGTTTCCTCTGAAGCATGCTGGCAAGGGAACTCCACCCTCTCCTGCCTGCTCTTGTCACTGAGGTGTAAGCAGCGGCTGTATTTGCCTGCCCCTCCCCACCGGGCCAACCAAACTTCAGGTGCCTTCACTGATTAGTTCTTGCTAGGTGCAGGGAATCAATTTGGGATGGCTCATTGGGTCCCAGCAAGGGGCGTGGCCCAGTCCAAACAAATACCATGAATCTGCTCTTGGGAGGGAGGAACCAACTGAAGTCACTGTCACTCCCAGTTCAGGTTCCTCCTGCCCAATTCCAACATATCGCCCATTTGGTCACACCCTTCCCATGGGGAGGGTCTCATTCCCAGCACTGACTGTGGATTAATGAAGGTCCCTTCATTGGCTCCGCTCTCCATTGGGCTCACCAACCCCTGACTTCAGTGCTGCTGTGCTTCCTGTGAGTGGCGGTGAGAACGAGTTTGGGTGCCTCTGCCGGCCAGCTCAGATTCAGCCCTTTGCAAACTTGGTCTGTTGCTGGGAATGAAAACACTGTGTCCTGTAATTTTTAGCTGTTTCAGTTGTAGTCCTGAAGTATTTGATGAGCTTTTTTATATTTTAATTTCTTCCTGTGTTAAGAGGATCCATCTCCCTCAGTCTGGGTCTCTCCAGGGTGTTTTATTCTGGCAAATGAGTTGTTTCTCCTGGGAGGCTTTGTATTTTGTTACTCACTGATTGGCCATCTTGTCTTTTCTCTGATCAGGGGTAGCTATTCTGTTTGCAGACAACATGAACTTAAATCCAAGAATGATCAGAAGAGATAAAGAAGGTCACTACAAAATTGTTAGGGGAAAACATCAAGAGGAACAGATAACAATCCTAAATATATATGCACCAAGTATGGGAGCACTCAGCTATATAAAACAAATATTAATAAAAGTGAAAAATCAAATAATCAATAACACAATTGTAATGGAGACCTTAGTACCCCATTGACACAAAGAGACAGATTAACTAGACAGAAAATCAGCAAAGAAATAACAGAACTTAATCAAACTTGTGAAAAAATGAACTTACTAGACATGTACAGAATGTTCCACCCAACATCAGAATATACATTTATCTCAGCTTCACATGGGATGTTCTCTAAAATAGACCATATACTAGCCCACAGAACATGCTTAGTAAATGCAAAACAATCCAAATTAACCTATTCATATTATCTGATCATACTGCCGTGAAACTAGAAATTAATGTTGAAAGAAACTACAAAAACTCCATAAACACTTGGAAATTACATAATACACTCTTGAAAAATCAATGAGTCACAGAGGAAATCAAAGAAGGAATTAAAAAATACCTACAAGCAAACAAAAACACAAACATAACTTACCAGAGCCTGTAGAATGCAATGAAGGCAGTCCTCAGTGGAAAATTCATTGCAGTGAATTCCTACATCAGGAAAACAGAATGAATGCAAACAACATGATGTTACACCTCAAACATATAGAAAAGGAAGAGCAAGTGAAGGCCAAAGCTAATAGAAGGGAAGAAATTATAAAAATCAGAGCAGAAATTAATGCAATAGAGACAAAGAAAACAATACAAAGAACAAATCAAAAAAGTTGAAGGAATATAAAAAGTCAGTAAGCCAGTGGCCAACCTTATTGAAAAAAGAAATAAAAATCTCAAATTCATGCGATCAGAAATAAAAAGTTCAAAATCACTACAGACCCTGAGGAAATACAGAAGACCATCAATACCTACTTCAAAAACCTTTACTCTCATAGGTTTCATAGAAATGGATAGGTCCTCAGAAACATGTGAACTACCAAAGCTAGATCAAGAAGATGTAAGACTGCTTACTAATTACAATTTCGGTTAATAAAACTGAAAATGTAATTAGAACCTTACTAATAAAGAAAGCCCAGGTCCTGATGGATTCACTGCTGAACTCTACAAGACATTCAAGGAAGACTTAATTCCAACACTCTTCAATGAAGTTGAAAGGGAAGCAATTTTCCCTAACTCATTCCTGGAAGCAAGTATTACCCTAATACCAAAACCAGAGAAAGACTCAACAAAAAGAGAACTACAGGCTAATATCTCTCATGAACATTGATACAAAAATCCTCCATAAAATACTGGTAAACAGAATGCAATAAGTCATCAAGAAGATTATACATCACAGCCAAGTGAGATTCATCTGAGGAGTGCAGGGATGGTTTAATATACATTAATCAATAAATGTAGTACACTATATCAATAGAGCCAAGGATAAGAATCACATGATCATTTCAGTAGATACAGAAAAAGCTTTTTGATAAGTCCAACACTCACTCATGATAAGAACCCTATGGAAAATCAGAATAGATGGTCTCTACTTCAATCTGATAAAAGCCATCTATGACAAACCAACAGCCAGCTTCATATCAAATGGTCAAAACTGAAAGCTTTCTCTCTAGAATCAGGAACAAGACAAGAATGTCCTTTATCATCATTCCTCTTCAATACAGTGCTGGAAATATTAGCCAGAACAATTAGAGAGAGAGAGAGAAAATACAGATAGGAAAGGAAGAAGCTGAAGTATTACTATTTACAGATGACATGATACTCTACACAGAAGACCCCCAAAACTCCATTGGTATAATAAATTCAGTAATGTAGCTGGATACAAATTCAACACTCAAATCAATAGCATTCCTCTACACAAACAATAAACTCACTGAAGAGAAAAATAAGAGAAACCACATCCTTCACAATAGCATTGAAAAAATTGAAATACTGAGGAACCAGTCTAACAAAGGAAATAAAACATCTCTTTATTGAAAATTACAATACTCTGATTGAGCCCTGAGAACTGAGGGTGCAAGAGGTGATTTCCAGTGCACTTGCGCTTGCTCAGGGAGAGCTTTGAACCATTGCTCTAAATGGTTAGGAACTTGCCCAGCTTCCTGAAACACCAGAGGAGGCACGGGAGGTCCTGCCTTCTTTCAGTCTGGGAGCTGAGGGCATGCAGTGATTTCCAGTGTGTTTGTGCTTGCTCAGGGAGAGCTTTGGACCATCACTCCCAATGGTTAGAACCATGCTCAGTATACTAGACAACCATACTAGAGGCACAGGAGGTCCTGTGGCCTGACTGGGCCATGCTCAGCTACCTCCATTCAGTGCCAGGAGCCAAGGGCACATGAGGTGATTTCCAGCACACCCACAGGAAGCTTTGGAACATCTCTTGAAACCCAGAAATATAGGAAAATGACAAAATGAAAGACCAAAATTCAATCTTAAACCTTCAGCCCATCCCAAGAAAGCCTACGAGCCATGTACATAGAAGAAAATATAAGCCATACACCTGAAATGCCTGAAATGATATCAACTGAAATAAAAGAAACAACTCCAGGAAGCTATAAAAGAACTCAGATCAGAAATACTCTCTCAGGTAAAAGAAGAAAGGATAAATGTAATGAAAGAAATGCTGAACACATCTGAAGAAGACATAGTTAAAAAATTAGATGAATAATGCAAAAAGATGGAACCCCTGGATGAACAATATAAGAAACAAACAGAATGCATGAAGCAGATTCAAAGAGATATACAGGAAATCAAAAATTCCATTGAAAGTTGGCAAAAGCACCTCAACAAAAGTGAAGATAGAATTTCAGATCTCAATGACAAGATTGCAGCTAGTGAACAGGAAAGGAAAGATCTTTTAAAAATAAAGAATCAGGAAATAACAATTCAACAGTTGCAAGATGATACAAAGAAAGACAACATAAGATTGATAGGGATAAGTGAAAAAGAAGGGGACAACACAAATGATATCAAGAGGCTATTTACAGAAGTAATAGCAGAAAATTTCTGAAACATGAGAATGGACACTGACATATGGATCAGTGAAGCATATAGAACTCCAAATAACCATAATCAAAATAAAACTATACCCAGACATATAAAAATTAACATTCCAGAAATCCAACATAAGAACAGAATATTAAAACCTATTAGAAAAGACAGATCACCTATAAAGGAAAACCTATCAGAATGATGGCAGACTTCTCAACACTAACAATGAAGTCAAGAAGAGCATGGAGTTGAAGTATTTCAGATCCTAAAGGAAAATGACTTCCAACCCAGACTGATGTATCCTGCAAAACTGTCCATCAGAATTGATGGAGAAATGGGACAACCCATTTGGGACCCCCTTCTGTCTCTCTTCAGACAAAAGCTTTCTCTCAATAAATATATTCTACTCTTCAAAAATAAATGGATGGAGAAATAAGATACTTCTATGACAAAGAACAGCTGAAGAACTTCATGATCACCAAACCAACCCTGCAAAAAATGCTCAAAGACATTCTAGATAGACACAGGAAAAAACCACTTAAGTAAGGACAACAATTAAACAGAGTGGAAAGGTAAAGAAGCAACAGTAGAAAGATAACTTGTCAAAAATAAACCAGTCTATATCAGTTATAACTATTAATGTAAATGGCCTCAATTCACCAATTAAAAGAAACAGACTGGCAGAATGGATCAAGAAACAACATTCAACCATATGCTGTCTACAAGAAACCCATCTAGGACTGGGGATTTAGCTCAGTGGCCTAAGCTCCTGCCTTGCAAGAGGGAGGTCATGAGTTTGATCCCTTGTAAAAAAAAAAAAAAAAAAAAGGTTGAAATGAAACCCATCTAACCCAAAAGGAAACTCAAGACTGAAAGTCAAAAGATGGAAAACAATACTTCATGCAACAAAAACACCCCAAAAAGCAGGGATAGTTATTCTGTTTGCAGACAAGGTGAACTTCAAACCAAGAATGATCAGAAGAGATAAAAAAGGTCACTATATACTAGTTAGCGGAAAACTTCAAGAGGAAGGGATAACAATCTTAAATATGTATGCACCAAATTTGGGAGCACCCAGCTATACAAAACAAATATTAATAGAAATGAAAAATCAAATGAGCAATAACATCATTATAACAGGAGACCTTAACATGCCACTGACACAAAGGAATAGATCAACTAGACAGAAAATCAGTAAAGAAATATCAGAACTGAATTACACCTGTGAACAAATGGACTTGATAAATATATACAGAGTGTTCCACCTAACAACATCAGAATATACATTCTTTTCAACAGTACATGGGACATTCTCTAAAATAGACCATATACTAGCCCACAGAACATATTTAAGTAAATGCAAAAGAATTGAAATTATTCCATGCATGTTATTGGATCATAGCACCATGAAATAAGAAATTAATGATAAAAGAAACTGCAAAAACCCCACAAACACATGGAAATTGAATAATACACTCTTGAGCAATCAGTGGGTCACAGAGGAAATTAAAGAAGGAATAAACCAGTATCTACAAGCAAACAAAATACAAATACAACTTACCATAATCTGTGGGATGCAATGAAAGCAGTCCTAGAAGGAAAATTTATTGCAGTGAATTCCCACATAAGTAAAACAGAACAAACACAAATAAGCAGCATGAAGCTATACCTCAAGCATCTAGAAAAACAACAGAAAGTCAAACTCAAAGCCAAAAGAAGGGTGGAAATTATAAAGATCAGAGCAGAAGTCAATGTAGTAGAGACTAAGAAAACAATACAAAGAATCAATAAATCAAAGAGTTGGTTCTTTGAAAGAATAAATAAAATTGATAATCTCCTGGCCAACCTTTTTTTAAAAAGGAAAAAGACCCACTCAAATTTATGAAATAAGGAATGAAAAGTGTGAAATCACTACAGACTCTGTGGAAATACAGATCATCAACACCTATTTCAAAAACCTCTATTCTCATAGGTTCGATACAGAAGAATTGGATAGATTCCTAGAAACATATGAATTACCAAAGCTGAGTCAAGAAGATGTAAAACTGCTAAATAACCCAATTTTTATTAATGAAAGTGAAAAGGTAATTAATCCTTACCAACACAGAAGAGCCCAGGCCCAGACTGATTCACCGCAAAATTCCACAAGAAATACAAAGAAGACTTAATGCCAACACTCCTCAAACTCGTCAATGAAATTGAAAGGGAAGCAATTCTCCCTAACTCATTCCTGGAAGCAAATATTACTCTAGTACCAAAACCTGACAAAGACCCAACTGAAAAAGAGAACTATAGGCCAGTCTCTCTAATGAACATAGATGCAAAAATTCTCAATAAAATATTGGCAAACAGAATACAGCAAATCATCAAGAAGATTATACACCATGACCAAGTGGGATTAATCCCAGGAATGCTGGGTTGATTCAACATATGTAAATCAATAAATGCAATCAACCATATCAGTAGAGCCAAAAATAAGAATCATATGATCATTTTTATAGATGCAGGAAAAGCTTTTGATAAGTTCCAACACTTACTCATGGTAAGAACTTTACAGAGAATTAGAATAGATGGTCTTTATCTCAATATGATAAAGACCATCTATGACAAATCAACAGCCAGAATCATATTAAATGGCCAAAAACTGAAAGCCTTTACGTTAAAATCAGGCACAAGACAAGGATGTCCATTATCACCACTCCTATTCAACATAATGTTGGAAATGCT
Source organism: Hydrochoerus hydrochaeris (assembly GCA_004027455.1). NCBI lineage: Eukaryota > Metazoa > Chordata > Mammalia > Rodentia > Hydrochaeridae > Hydrochoerus > Hydrochoerus hydrochaeris. Next base: position 2,117 of record PVLA01007930.1, on the reverse strand, counting down.
AGCCAAAGCAGTTAGACAAGAGAGCGCAATAAAAAGAGTAAGGATAGGCAAAGAGGAAGTAGAATTATCATTATTTATAGATCATATGAAACTACATAGAAGACTGCCAAAACTCCATTGAAAGACTCCTAGATATAATAAATAAATCCAGGAGTATAGCTGGATACAAAGTCAACACTCAAAAATCAAAAGCATTCCTATACACTAACAACAAAATCACTGAGAGAGAAATAAGAGAAGCCACATCCTTCAAAATAGCATCCCCCAAAAAATATTTAGGAATTAATCTAACAAAGTGAAGGATTCATTCAGGGAAAATTATAATACCCTGAAAAAAAGAAATCAAAGAGGACCTCAGAAAGTGGAAAGACATCTCTTGTTCATAGATAGGAAGAATAAATACTGTGAAAATGGCCATTCTTGTAAAATAGTTTTACAGATTTAATGCAATCCCAATGAAAATACCACTAACATACCTCAATGATCTAGAGAAATCACTCCTAAAATTAATCTGGAACCAGAAGAGACCTAGAAAAGCAAAGGCAATTCTAAGCAGCAAAGCCAAGGCAGGAGGCATCACAATCCCTGACTTGAAGTTATACTACAGAGCTACCATAATAAAATCAACATGGTGCTGGAATAAAAACAGGCCTGAAGATCAATGGAATAGAAGGTGCAACCAGAACTGCAAACACACTTAGCTACCTTATCTTTGATAAAAGGGCCATACACATTCACTGGAAGAACAATGTCTTTAATAAATGGTGCTGGAAAAATTGACTCTCTATATGCCGAAAACTAAAACTATACCCATGCCTATCACCATGTACTAAACTAAAGTCTAAATGAATCAAAGATTTAAATATTAAAACAGAAACATTAAATCTATTGGGAGACAAAGTAGGTAAAAATCTTGAAGACATCGGGGTAGGTAGAGAATTCATGAACAAGCATCAAACCACACTGGAAATACTCCCCAGAATCAATAACTGGGATCACATCTTATTGAAGAGCTTCTACTTGTCAAAAGAAATCCCCAGCATAGTGAAAAGAAAAACCACAAATTGGAAAAAAAACTTACTGAGCTGTCCCTCAGACAAAGGACTTCTGTCTAGAATTTATAAAGAATTAAAAAAATCAGACCCCCAAAATTCAAAGACTCAGTGCAAAAATGGGCATCCAAGATGAATACACAATTCTCAGATGAAGAAATACAAATAGCAAATAAATACGTGAAAAAATATTCAGCATCATTAGTCAATAGGGAAATGCAAATTAAAACCACACTGAGATTCCATCTCACTCCAGAAAGAATGGCCAGGATCAACAAAACTACCAACAACAAATGCTGGAGAGGCTGTGGGGAAAAAGGAACACTTTTGCACTGTTGTAAGTGTGTAGAATGGTGTAACCACTGCAGAGGTCAGTCTGGAGAATCCTTAAAAAGCTGGGGTTGGAAGTCCTATTTGACCCAGCTATTCCATTTCTCAGGATATTCCCAAATGAACTGAAAACATATACCACAGTGATATATGTGCACCCATGTTTATAGCAGTACAATTTGTAATAGCCATATCTTGGAAACAACCTAAGTGCCCATCAACTGAGGAATGGATAAAAAAGATTGGTATTTTTATACAGTGTATTTTTATATAACACTACTCAGCTATAAAGAATGGTCATATTGAGATATTTATAAATAAATAGATGCAACTTGAGACCATACTCATAAGTGAAATAAATCAAACTCACATGTATAAATACCATATAGTCTCCCTAGTGTAAGAAATGGTAAGAGCATGGAAGATTTTATGGTAATCATGGTTCCCCATTACATTGCTTTGAAGTCTTATAATGTTTTCATTCATTGGTTGGAATGGTTTTATTCTATTTTGTTTGATTTTATTATGTGTGATGGTATGAACAGCTAGTTTGAAGAAAACAAGACATTATGGCAGTCATTGATGATTTAATATCATCTTGCTTTGAAGTCTTGCCATGGTTTTGTTCTTTTGTTTCCATTGGTTCTGTCATGTTGTGTCTTACTGGATTTTAATATGTGTGATAGTATAAACAAATTTTTTATGGAAAATGAGATATTATAGTAGCCATTGTTC